>JAFBJS010007499.1:393646-437522 GCA_016785265.1 Paraplagusia blochii | reverse complement strand
AGATGGAGCTACCAGGTAGGAGACAAAGAGGAGATTGATGGATGCAGTGAAGGAGGACATGGAGGTAGTTGGAGTCAGAGTTGAAGAGACAGAGGACAGGGGGAGGTGGAAATTCACTGAACCTGTCTCTTATACACATCTGAACAAAACAACAACAATTAAAGTGTTATCCAGTAGTTTCCTACAGAATCATTTTACATACAAAAGAGCCATATTGGCCCAAAAACACAGAAACCATACTTGTCTGGAGTTTAAAAAAATAAAAGCCTTATATAAAACTAATATGAAGGCAACATAGGCTCTCAGTATATTAGCTTTATAACTTATTATTAAAATAACTAAGCACTATGAGCACGAGCATTAATAAATAAATGTTTATTTTCCTTGATGCGCATCCTGGGGAGAGTGATACACCTGTCTCTTATACACATCTCCTGAGAAAAGGGACAAGCCGAAAAGAGACGATGAAGAATTAAAATCTGGTAACATGTTGCAGGAATCCCACATAGGGTCCTCAGACTCCTGGGAGTCCTGGGTTTGATTCCCAGAGGAAATCCCAAGCTTGGTGTTGGCAGAGGTTGTACTTTCAATAAAGTAAAACTTCTGTTTTCCTTCTGTCTTTAGGGTCTTTTGGGGACAGTTACCTCAGTTTGTGGGGCGGCAGATGCCTCTAACTATATACATATACATATATATATACATACATAGTTATGCACCGTGGGCTGCTGGTAACATTTCAGTTTGATTCATCAGTTTTGTCTGACTTGGTTCTCACTCTCTACTCCTGACTAAACTTTTTGGTTGTATTTCACAATATAACGTCATTAATCCCAGGAGGAGACGTCAGACCGAGACCCAGATTTAGCCACAGGCTGATTTCCATCCACAGGATGAAACACGACTAGAACCCAGATTGACAGGTAGGAACAAGACTAATGTTGGCATAAAAAGCCAAAGTCAGATTAAAATAAAAAAGGAAACAGAGACGACTAATGAGGTGTTGTAGTTAAATTTCAGACACTCATTATCTTTTATCTGCCCGGGTCTGGGACGTTACTGCGTCCCCCACGGACCACGGGGTGGAAGTTCATTCAACTGTGAAAGAGTGAGCTGATGATCGCCTGTCATACCGATAAACTCTATCTGAGGGTTTAAATTTAAGAAGGAGGTGAGTGGAGGTGGAGAGGAGGATGGGGTGGAACACAGAGACGGAGTCGAGCCGGATCTGGAGAGGGAGGAGGGAGGGAGGTGGAGGACAGACAGGGAAGGAATTAGAAGAACAGTTGGGAGACAGTCGAAGCCCAGAGATAAGATTCATCGGATTAAAGCAGGGAGTGGGAGAGGAGTAGGTGGAGATAGGGAGGAATGCAGTTGTGTAATCTGAGGGTTTAAAACCAGTCGGCCGCGGCCGTGGTCAGAGGAGCTCTAAATTGAGATTCGAACGGACGGATCCTGGAGAAGGAGGCAGCGATAGGGAGACACTAATGACGGCGGAGATGAAGACGTCTGCCAGGAGAGATAAAGCTGTTTGGGTATCGCAACGTCAACATCTATCTATAAAACTCCCTTCCAGGAATATTCAAACTCACAGCCTTAAGGCCCGGAACACGTAGTATGTGAAACGGTTGGTTTTATTTTCTTCAGGATGAACAACTCAAGGTTTAGAGTTATCTTCTGCACAAGATGGCTGCGTCCATGTTGCTCACTATTATCAGTTCAAACACTCCAACGTCTCCAAACCACATGATCATAAGGTCATAAACAAGTTACGTTAGTCCAACGGTGAAGATTTTGTTCCAAAATAATCCTGTCCATTCTTTTATGGCAAAAAAATGTACACAGAGTTAGCATTTTCAACTTATTGTTAGACTTAGTTTCCAGAGAAAAGGGACGGTTTGACTCATAATCGTGTTGGACCAATTCAACAGTGGGACAACATGGCCGCCTCCTTGGTTTGACTTAATATTACAGAAACAGAGAATTCTCCCTGACGTCTCCTACAGTGGACAAGTGGATGCTAAGCTAAGGAAGGAGGGTACCTTGTCGGCGGTAGGCCACAGGGTGGCGCTCTTTGCTGCTGAGCTTCGACACCAACCACACAGGAGCCAGAATAAAGGCTTTTAATTGCTGCTCCCAACGACTTCTAGTAGAACGCTGCCACTTAACAGCGATGGTCTGAGGTCTGACCAGTGGGGATTCATTTCACCAGAGCCTTCACAACCAATCAATACACTAATAACCACAGATATGGAGTCGGGCAGAGCTGCATGAATGAGGTCAGTGAGGAAAATAATAATCAGCACCGGAGTTGGACTGCATTTTAAATCCAAATCACAAAACACTTCAGAAACAGCTGCCTGGTTTGCAGGAAGTCAATTGGTTTTTCACACCTGTAGGAGTTTTTCCTCAAACTGCCTTCACTCGGTTCCACTTCAGGAACCTCAAATAATCTATGCTTGGCAGGACAGAAGTTGGTTTCACCCAGATTACTAAAACAAGCAACAGGGTTTTAGGATTAACTTCAATCCAAATCAGGTCACAGTCCAAATAAGCAAAAATCAGATGAACCAGGGGGTGTTTTTTAATCTTGGCTGGATTACGGGTGATTCTGGGAGGAAAGGTAATCTCAAAATCTAAGGACATGGATTTGAATGATGTTTGTTTGAATGATGATCCGACTCTTTCTTTGTTTCCAAACTAACAGAAAACTATTCGATTTTAGATCTGGGTGACGGAGCAGCACCGACTCTGACTTCAGTGGAGGCTGATGACAGTGAAATGGACACTGAAGGACGGCTGATGGAGACACAAACAAGCTGCTCCGCTCGTCTGGGCTTCCACCTGAAACTGTCTCCGACTTCATCACAGGTTTGTTGTAAGTGTTGGAGAGTTTTTCACCGTCTGACACATTCTGACTGTATCACTGCCGGTTGTACAGAGAGAGAGAAGTGGAATACAGCTGCGAAAAAGCACTGGGAAAGGTAAAACTGAACTAATACACGGTATTATCTAAGTATCTGTGAGTACATGAATACAAAAGAAGACAGAATCGAATAAATAAGTTCCAGGAACAGTGCCTTGAGGTACCCCGCAGAGAAAACTGGTTCTTCCAACTGTTAAGAAGAATAAATATGATTTTCTTTTTAACTCAATGCAAAATTACCCATGACCTTAAAAAGGTATTAAACAATTCTAGACAAAACACTACTTATTTTCAGGCAACAAAAGAAAAGATAATCATTCTAACCGTACAAATCACACAACTTAAAGAATAAAGTCCTAAATCATTCAACTTTTAATGTTGGACTTTATGCATTAACAATGTTTTAAATAAACTAATGTTTATTTTTCAACTAATACCTTCAAACATCACATGACCCTGTAGCAGACAGGCCAATATTAGCTCCCAGCATCTGCTGGTGGTCTGGAAAACCTGGCTCAAACACCTGGCAGTATTCCCTGACATCTGCTGCTCACTGGCAACCCATTGTTGATCCGGTGTGAGGAATCTTAGAGAAATATTCACCGTCTTGCTTTAGTAGTTTCAACCAATTCTACAAGCTGGGCTGGAGCCTCCCTGATAAAAAAAAGGTAATAACTCTGGAAAAAAAAATCTCTCCCTGCTTTTTTCACGTTTTTTTTCCCAATTGCTGACGGCCAAATTGTCCGTTTCGGATAATTGTGCTTTTTGTAAAAGCCATTTTTACAAAGAGCACATTCTTAAATTATTTTTTTATGCAAGAAAACAAACAATTCCGGCTCAGAGGCTGTCATCAGTGTGATGGCCTTTTGCTACAAGAGTTTTAAAGGTTGCAAAGACACTGTGCTATTTGAAGAAGCCATCAGAGCATCGGAAGGGGCCGTGAGGATTCTGCAAGGACAGCTAATTCTCTCCTAAATGAAGGCTTTTATGACCATTAAACCTTAATCTGTAATATTATTCAATCAACAATATGAGCCAAGGAGGAGTTGATGATGTCGAAATTTGCAGCAGCCAAATGACAACGCCAGGAGCATATCACCCAAGAAAAGGAGGGATTTCAGACAGAGTCAAGACAAGTCAGGGGATTTAATTCCCTGTAAATTAAAAATGACTTGTTTTTTTTTAATGACAATGTTGCGACAGATTAATTACCTAAGACAAAAACACGTTGATTTACAGCAGCGTTAATTACTCGCCGCGGCTGCATGTGGATATTTCTGTATTGTCGTAGCAGTAAAATGATGACACGAAGCTGTTCCCCGTCACATGGTGAGTATTGCACTCACTGAAGTTCAGGTTTTTTTTTTTTTTTCTCCATCTCATTTCACCCAGCAGTAGCTGTCAGTGCTCACAGGTTCACATTTCCATTCAAACCTTGAGGTAAAAGTTCAAACTGAAAACTGAGACGCAGTCTGAGCGTACCTCCCAGTAGAGGGCGCTTAAGGGTCAAGCGGAGGGCATCAACTCTCCATGAACTTGCATTAAAAAGAATTAAGAGTTGGCAGTGAAGGATTTAATGAATTAAACACAGAAGGTTTGCTGTTTGCAAGATTAGTTTAGACCAACCAACAGATATTTATTCATTCATCTTCAGCTGTTTTTGTCCACGATTGCCTCCCAAATGTGTGTGGTGAATCCAATGGATGTTATGTGGTAACATAACCGCTTGAAACTCCTTAGTGGCAACCTGGCAACCTCAAACCCAAACCCTGGTAGACGCAGATCCGCTTCCCAAACCGCTAGGCCACTATCGCTGCTAACAAAGATAAAACTAACAATATGGTTTTCTGTCAACAAGGAAACAAAATGATCGAAAACATTAGCCCCATCTCCACGGTGGAACTGTGGCAAGACAGACTGATGGAGAAGTCACCACCGGCGGGTGCAGCATCATCACGGGGCAACATACAAAATAGACAAAACTCTGTTGCACAGTTCAAATCCCCCACAAATACAGATTACTTCTTCACACCTGCAGCTACTCAGTAAAACCTCTGCAATATCCAGGCGTTAGGGAAACATCTGAAGAGCACGAATGCAAAAGAGACAGATAACTGCTTATTATGTGGCCCAGCGCTCCGGCTGATAACCGTCTGAAAATGTGGAAAAACATCAAATGTAATAGTTAGGAAAATAATTCTGTGTTTTTGGGGATGGAAGCGCCTGGGCGGGAGGCGCAGGGGGGGGAGTGAGGCAGCAGCTCTCAGAATATCTCTGAATGATTTACATGTCACAAAGAATCCGTTTAAGCTTGACATCTGGAGAAAGTGACAGCTTGAGTTTTGTCAGCCTCAACAGTTTCCATTTTAAAGCCCCGGTCTTGTCAAAAAAGCCAAAGTGGACACATGGAGAATATTCTGTTCACTCACAGTCAATCTGCCTTCCTGTCATGGCAAGTAAAACAAGCTTAAGTCAATGTAGGGAGAGAAACGAGCGCTTCCTTCTGACTGATCGATCCATGACCGACGGGCAGAGGAGAAAAAAAAAAAAAACAAAAAAACTGAGAATGATTGGCATTTGTCATGGATTTGATTTATCTCCATATCTGCTCTCCTGTCGCTTTGTTGCATAGGAGAAAAAAAAAAAGTCAATGCAGCCAATCAATGGTCTTAAAAGACTTATCCTAAGTCTGCTTTTTCCTAACAGCCTGTCATTCACCGCCGGCCGCCCAGACGTGTCTTACTCCAACAAAAGAAAGCAATCCGCTATCTGCCTTCCACTGAGTGTGGAACGTAAAGCGCTGCCTGTCGTCCGTTCTGAAAGACTCTGACAAGTGGTGATGGCGTGGGTCGGAACTAAGGGAACGGAGGGAAAAGGTGGCAGAGAGGAGGTGGGGCTGTCGAGAGGCCAATCTGCAAAAAATAAAACAACAAAAAAAACCCTCCACAGACCCCGGTAGAGGGCGCTCTCAGGAAATCATCAAACAGCAGTTGGATGAGGATCGCTCTTGTTTCTGGGCCGTGAATGGAGAAACGTGAGGACGTGACAGCAGCAGGCTTTAGCTGATGAATGTGACTTTTGGCTCTGGTTATAGATAGTCTCATTTTGTTCGACACGGCCGCCTTTTCTTCCCCCTGGCAGAGCGCTGAATGGAGGCTTGGCATTTGAAAGAAAGCCCAGAGATTTGCTGGCGGATTAATCCTTTCATTAGGAAAGTGAGAAGTTAATTGCGGCAACAGCTGCAACTCTCATGTTTACAGGCCTGACGCTTTAAACACCATCTCCTTTTAAAGGAAAAAAGCAATTATCAATAAATGCGGGGCAATCACGCAACGATGAAGCCGACTCAAATTAGGCTTCTTTTCCCGCTGCCTGCTTTCCACGCCGGAGCCACAAGCAGCCGTGTTGGCTGGCAGCGTGTGGCCTTTTTTAGAGTGGAATTGTCATACAACAAAGATGAAACACTTGACTCTCTGAGATGAAGAGTTCCCAGGGAGAGCGATCAAAGATGATCCGGAGTCGTGATTTCTGGCTGATGAGGAGAGAGCGTGAGGGGAGGCTGGAAAGGAAGGGGCGGGGGCTGAAAAGAGCCCCAAATCACTTGAAGAGTGTGAGCAGGAAGAGGATTCTTCTGTGTTGATGCACTGTGGAGCAACAACTCCGACAGATGACACAAAGACACCAGAAAACAAGTCAAATTATTCTGGCAAATGTGAAAAGATAATTCAAAAGGCTGGCTGTCAACGGCTGAACTTTTTCATTAAAAACAAGAGAAAATGACAAGAATCAATGACGACGAAGACAAAATGACTCCACGTTCCTCCATTACTGACGTTTTATCATATTTTTTGTCAACCAACAATCGTATTCATGATTTACATTAATGTTAGTGATGCTTGAACTAAGGGCTAAACTTTATTTAACTCTGTTTTTGCATTTCTGGAACCAGATGTCGGCAAATGTTCTCATCTCCAGGTCTTCTTCTAACTTTCATTGACATGTGACAGTCATTCATGATGATTGAAATGCTAACATGCTTTAAGCCTTTAGGAAGAAGGCAGATGTTTAATCACAATACAAACCTGTTATGTCATTTGATCAAGATTTGAGGACCAGAGGACAAAGCTAAATGAGCTGAATTTGGCCCCCGGACCCTAGTTTTTCCACAACTGTTTTAGACTCTCTATTTTCTAATGCTGATTTGTTTTGTTTGGTTGAACTTAAGCTGTTTAAACTCCACAAATTGCATTAATATTCTTGGAATACTCGACTTCTTGGAAGCAGCTGGCCCTCGAATGGAACTGAAGTGGTTCAGTCTTGAAAAGAAAAATATACGGATCACTATTGTGTTGGTGTTCAGCGAGGACAGATGAATATGATGAGAGTGGAGAAAGGGCAAGTGAGGCACTGCGGGGGGGAGCGAGGGTGGGTGGAGGCGCAGGGTGACGTTCACCGTAGGAGCCGATCAATTTCCGTCCCCTCAATAATAGATGTGACCAGCAGGGTGGGCTGTTATCTGTCAGGCTTGACTGACCAGAATACAAACCCACGGGGGAGACGGATCGCACGCACCAACGCCCACACCCACACGCACACCAACACCAACACCGCCCGGATACATTCATATGTGTGATTAGAATTGATCAAAACAACACATTCTAACCGGCGACCGGAGCGGAACTTATTGGCACGACTTTGAGGCAGAGGAAAGTGGGAAACGTTTGTGTTCACCGAGGCCTCGGTGTCATCACCGCAGTCACACGCTGATGCACTGATGTCGCTGATGACCTCATTCTAGAAAATGTGTTGCACGCCGACCTTCTCCGCCTCATCTCTGCCTCCTTTCACACGCCTGGTGATGGCTCCTCTCAGGGCCAGATTTCTCATGAGAGTTCATTCACACAAACATACCCATTTTCAAGGCGACGCTCTGTTGACACTTGGACCTCCGTGAGCTTGTCACAGCATCCAGGTCAAATTCCCAGAGTCACAGCATCAGGTATCTTTCACAGGCGGCGATAACGTCTGTGGTCGGAGCGCGTAGGGAAGCTCTGTTTGACAGGACACGACAGGAACAGGCTCTCGCTCGGAGCGTTTCCGTCAGGACCGTGTCGTGTTACCGAGATGTGACACGTTAGAACAGAGACACGTGGCACCGCTGTTTTAGCCTCATCGTCTGGTGTTCTGCCTGCTAGTGCAAAAGCTCTTAGCCAAAGTAAACATCATTGACTTTTAACTCGCAGCTTTTGGAGTCCGCCAGGGAATACGAATGAAGGGAAGTCGGACCAAGATGGTTTCACTTTCACACACGCACAGTTAAATCCCATCACTAATTAATACTTCAAATCGTGGCCTTTTGCGAGCTCATAAAAACGGGGTTAACAGGATCCAAGGAAAAAAAACAAGCGACAGAAGCAGGGAAAAAAAGTCAAATCAGCACCATGGACAGCTCCATCAGTCTCCTCGCCCTGTTCCTCAGGAACTTGAAGATAAAGAACAGGATAAGAATCCATAAAGAGTTCAGTTGTCAGCAACTGGACTTCTTCTTGGAGTTGAAAGACGTTTCATTCCTCAACTGAGGAACTTCACCAGTTTCTGGTTGATGTTAGAGGGAACACACGGAGTTCTACTCCTCTGGACCACTGTCTTCACCACTAACCCTAGTGGCTCCTGATGTTAGTGGGCATTCCCATTCACATCTGGACACCTTTGTCCAGTGGTCCAGATAGGAAGAACTACTAGAGTTCCCTCTGACATTAACCCGAAACTGATAAAGTTCTGCAGTTGAGGAATGAAATGTCTTTCAACTCCAAGAAGAAGAAGTCCGGTTGCTGACAACTAAATCTTTTGAGTTATCATGACCTGGATGAATGAGAATCTTCACAGACAGCATAAATAAAAAAAAATAAAATAAAAAAACCTGTCCATCATTGGAATGTCTTTGGTTGTCACATTTTTTTGCGACTAACAGTTTGGTTTGGAACAAATACGAGATAAAATCAGCAGCTCAGACTTGAAATTGCAACGTGTGCAAAATACAGAAGAGCAGACCTAAATATTTGAACAAATCCCCAGCCAAGGACCCAAATGAATAATTATTCATTATTAACAAACATGGTTTCAGTTTCAACACTGCTCATTTTATTCCTAGCTCTGTGCATCGTGTGGATCAGAGCAGCTGGATTCCAACCTGGGAATCCAGCGATAACAGCAGTTTATGTGATCAGAACATATGGTAGAATATTGAAAAAAAAAAAAAAGAAAATATTATTCTCTGAGGCCCCCTGGTGACCATCGATCTGTAAACCTCACTTTTCACAAAAACACACAGAGCTTTTCCTCCATCAGACAAAAAGTTTTTCCCGTTCACACAAATTTATACAGAACGTCTGCATCGGTGCTTTCTCATCACATCAATACCATTCACACTGATTTACACACTGCCGCCGCCGCGCCACGTGGATCGATCTGGAGTTATGTGTTTTGCACAGGATCAAATTGACATAAAGAATAAGAGAGAGTGAGATTGAACGTCTTGACTTCTGGTTACAAGACAAACTGCTGCACGTACTGAACCAAAATGGAGCCTTTTTTGGAACAACCGTAGGTGAAGCTCAGACTCTGTGTAAAGATGAAGTTCAGTCTTTTATCTCAGTCGACACCTGCCATATTGGTGTCGAAGCAAATGAGTTCAGACGACTGTGTATAAACGGAGACAAAGAAGGAACAGAGAGTAACAACAGATTTAGAAAGAGGACGGTGAGCAGATGAACCAGGCCAGTCATGGTTTTGGCAGAGAAGGTTGGTAGCTCCAGTGGGCGTCTGACAGCGATGCCCAGGCAAGAAGGAAACATTTTGATCACATAAAAAGAGTCAGGCATAAATAACAGAGAGGATCTGAGCCATTTAGCAGGAGTGGGATGGACATCATCATCACAGCAGGTCATTGTCGATGACAAAGACTTGGAGCCGACTGAACAGAGTGGGTGAAGACAACGTCAGAGAATCTCTGACATCAACGAGGAACCAGCGTCAGTGATGAGTCTGAGTCTGAGGCAGTGATGAAGATGTTTGCATGGTTTGACTGGAGGAGGAAGCCTCTGCTGCTTTAACACTAGGGGGCGTTGTCAATGGGCAAATGCTGCCCAAATGCTAAAATGCTGGAGAAATATTATGTTGTTATTCTGTTTAGTGTAATCTTGGCCAAACTTACGATAATTCTTAGCTTTAATAACAATTGAAAATGTGTCTATTTCTGCCAAATGAGTGTAAATATCTATATATCTACTCCACTTTAAAATGGTCTTGACCACATTGTGTCTATTTCATGGCTCTGTGGTGTAGCGGTGAGCACGCCTGCTTCAGAAAAAGAGGGCAGAGAACCCTGGGTTCAATTCCCACATCTGTGAGCTAATACTGGGACAACCTTAGGGGGAGTAAAGGGGGGTGAAGGTGTGGGTGCTGGGGGCTTTCGGGCTTAGCCTCCGAGCTGGCTGCCCCTCGGAACATCAGATCTTTTTTTTAGACCTGCTGAGGGCATCGTTATGGTAGTTCTGACTATTTTGTCTGCCATGTAATGATTTTCGTACAAAAGGAGATTAAAAACAAACCCTACAGATTTAGCTACTTTGATAAAATACCTTATTTAATTATGGAGTAACTCATGAATACCTCCATCAAGGGCTGCTCTGTGATGTGAAGTATTTTGCCATTCATTAAACATTAACTGTATTAATTCTTTCCACAGAACCTCATTAGAACAACAACAATAATTCATGTAGAGATTAATTATACATCCATTTCCAGAGGCCATCTTTTTACCCTTTCCACTCTGCGGTTTTACTTCTACTGCAATAAAACACGGTGTTGCATTAACAATAACGTGAAAAAAAAAAAAAAAAAAAACGTGCAGATACAACACTCTACAGGAGGTGGGGGTGGGTGGTTGTCAGGCTCAGGAAAAGACATTTCTGGGAGAGAAAATAAAAAAATAAAAATAATTTGACATAAAAAAAAAATGTCTTCCGAGGAGTCGAGCACCAATCCCCAGTGAGCGTCTCGCAGTGTTTAGAGCGGCTGTGGTGGAGCAGAAATTACAGTCCACTTAAACAGAGACAAGTGACAGGGCAGTGAAGAGCAAACAACCTTCTTCTCTTGCATCACGTCGGCTCTACCTCGGAGGAGACTCTAGCATCACGGCTGAAAACACGACTCCGACACTTCAGCTGCCGCGGCCAAAACAAATGGAACGTCACGGCAATAATAAACGAGCTTTGTGTTTGAGTGCAACCATGATAATTAGTCTCAAGACGGCATGTTAGTGGCGAGAAGGCTCATAAAATATAGAGGCCATTTGGCGAAGCGCCGTGGAACAAATCTGCATTCAGAGAGCGTGGGCTGTTACACTAATGTACGACACAGTTTAAATCTGGCAGAGGAGCACTCCGAAAAAACTTTCTTTGGAGGAGGAAGATGCTGACAGTTACAAGCAGCCGGCGAGGAAGATCACTGAGTCAGCACGCATACGCAAATGCACAACCTATCTTGGACACATTACATGCGTGAATTCATCCCGTCTCTGGACCATCTTCTGCTTTTTGTTGACTCAATTCTTCCTGTTCCCTGGAGATGGCTGTGAGCATCAGCATTTAGAGTTCCTGATAAAATGGGGGTCACCGCTGAACGTCTCTCCCAAACCCAAGGTCGGCAGGACGATAATGATGTTTATGAAGTCTAAATCCACAAAATAAGATTCCTCCTGTTCCCGCCCCGCTCTCTACCTGCCAATCAGGCGTTCACCGTGACCTAGAGCAGCGAGGTCTGCTCGGCAATTTCGGCAGGAAGGAGGCTGGGTCATATTGAGCAGAGGAGCAGAGAATGTAATGAGGACGGCTGTGGAGGAGGAAGACGGGACGGAGGGGCAGACCAACAAGAGAATCCTAGCACTCATGTTTACGCAGCAGGAAGGAACAAAAGACTGGTGTCTGCGGTTTAATGAGGAGGATTATCACATGTGCAGAGGAGGAATTCAAGTTTTGACAACAGTAATGATTGAGTCCATTCCCAACACAACACAATGATTGTTGGAGAAAATACAAGAGTTTTTTTTAATTCTCTCCTGATTCATAAACTGCTCCAAAATGTTTTATTTTTGCTGGAGGGAAAAAATGATTCTCTGCAAAACCTTTAGTCATTTGAACAGAGAATGTTTCTCTGCTCCGATTAAAAATTGTTCATTTTGTGAGGTTCAAAAATAACTGCTCCAACAAAAGGCTGAGCACTAGGCACAGATATAATCATGGAATGTTCCAGATCGGATGGAGACAAAGACGACGCCACCAGGAATTACACCAACAAACAGCTCAGAGTAAAAAAAAAAAATAAACATCAATGTGGAAACAGTTGCACTGCATCAATGGAGAATCCTGAAACTCATCAAGTAATTGCAGTTTGGGGCAGGCTGCAACAAAAGATGGATTCCCACCATTTAATTTAAAGAATTGTTGCATCGGCGGCGGCGGAGGTGGAGTTTTGACAACAGCCATCAACTCATGTGAACCTGAATCTTAACCTGTTTCTTTGCTTAGCCAAGCAGGAAAATCCCAGGACGGTGGAGAGAGAAGACTGCGACAGGAACGCTGGGCTCTGCTCACTGGGCGGTCGCTGAGCTCCTGGGGGGGTCTTTGGTCAGAGATACCAAATGCTCGTACAAATTATGTCACTTCAAACAAACCCCATCCTGTGCTAACTACACAGACCCCCCCCTGATAACAACTATCCTGGCCAGCTGGGGAGGAACAGGGAAAACAGACTTTTTTCCAAGTTTTTTGTTGTTTTTTTTCCTGCAGTACTTTCCGTTCTGTAGCATTAATTATGCATGTAAAATCAGTTTGGTTTTTTTTTGTTGTTTTTAGTTTAATTAAAGTACCAAAAATCCAGCAAAGCAATCTAAGCATCAATGTTTTCTGAAGGGAAAAGTTGTAAGATGTAATTGAAGTGCGCTTTAAAACAGCAATCAAACAAACTAACAGTCAGAGACTGTGAATCTCATTTGGGTTTTTCCTAAGTGCCCACAGCTGGGCCGCCGCGCACGTGCTGTCACTTCACCACAGTTTGGACATCCATTCAAGTTTAGGGAGAGATTAGATTCAGGGAATGGAGTTTAAGCTCCTGGGCTTTGGAGTAGATTTCATTGTACACCTGCTAGTAAAACTAGACTGCTGTTAGCAAGCTAGTCCAACCTGCACTTTTAGGGGCAAATGTAAAATAAAAGAATCTCTACACAACGCTGTGCAGCAGTAATAAAAATATAAAGCTCAGCAAATAATAAGGAACCGTAGCCATCTGTTCAGCCAAAACATGGATTATTATTTTTTATTCCTCATAGATTTTAGTGGCAGTGAAACCCACACAGCTGTGACTGGAAAGTCCTTAACCTGAACCCTGGTATGAGCAACAACGTTGTGCAGGATCCGTAACTTTTGTTGCAGTTGTTAGTTTAAGTCGAGGAGGAATTAGTTCATACTCTGTTCCAGTACAACGCAGCCGCGTTGGTCCGATTCTGACCAGTGCCGCCCTGGTTCTCACACATCTTTCACACCATTCTCGCTCAACCAGAAGAACTTCGACCCCGAGGTGCTGCTGCTCACACAATTACACTGAACGTCTCCTCGCTGAGTTCACCGGGGGCCGGGGGTATCTGAGATTCATTCTCTGTTTTATCAAAGAAACAGGAGAGCTATTAAAAAGAGATCAGTCAGCCAGCAGGCATGAGGAGGCTGCTTTTAATTGGCCATTTATCAAAAAAAAAAAGAAAAAAACTTCTGCAGAAGTATATCACTGCCATGGAATAGAACTGGATCACACTACATTAATTACACTACGGAGGCACTGTGGGCTCGGCAGGTTGCCCTTCCTGATGATGCACAAACAATAAAGTCAACATGATGCAGCTTTGCTCCTATGTAAAGTATAACAAGATGCAGATGATGGATTTGGATCTTTCTCACCTTCAGAACCCATACCATGGAGAGTTGCCCTGAGGGGGGGGCACCAACTGTTCCCCAGGCCAGGACACAGAGCCAAACTCACAATGAAAGGACATGTCTCCAGGTGTGAACGTCAACCATGGGCCTAGTCCAGGAGGTAGATTAGACTCTACCAGTGGACTGTCAGGTTCTAGTAGATCCTGAGCAGTTGCAGAGAGAAAAATGTATTTCTGTGAAATGGCTGAGCTTTATTTGATGAATTATTTTATGCTGAGCCATAAGGTGAACCCTCTCACTGTTTCCTTTCACTACACAATCTTCAAGTTCATAAAAAACAACAAGTTGCAATAAGCTTACGGCAAAAAGTTCATTGCAAAAAATCCTGCCAATTTTTTTATGGCGAGGCATTGAATGAAGAACTAGTTTCTTCGGGGCGTAGTGGGTGGGACCTGTGACTGTTCCTGACCAATGCACTTGCTGATTGATGACAGGGGTCTGACAACATGGCTGCCTCCATGGTTTGACTTAATGTTTCATATAAAGAAAGACAAAAAAGTGTGGACAGCCCTCGTTTCCTATTTCCTGGTCACAGCGTTAAACACTCTTGCAACATCAGACCGTTTCAGTTTCATAACAGCTTTATCCACATATTAGCATTTTTAATTATTCCGCTCATTCACACGGCAATAATTACAGAACTGTTCTCGTCATTGTGGACGATCTGAGCCAACATTTCCAGACTGTTCTCTCTATTTCTCTGCAGAATCAGAACAATGACAGTCAAGCCACTGAAATCTTTTATCCGGGACGACCCAAAAAAAAAAAAAAAAAAAGAAAGAAATCCCATCCATTCCAGCAGCCTCTTCACAGAGCATCCCACCAACATGA
Source organism: Paraplagusia blochii (assembly GCA_016785265.1). NCBI lineage: Eukaryota > Metazoa > Chordata > Actinopteri > Pleuronectiformes > Cynoglossidae > Paraplagusia > Paraplagusia blochii. Next base: position 422,723 of record JAFBJS010007499.1, on the reverse strand, counting down.
GCATGAACAAACAGCCCCTTTGCTTCTGTATTTTTAGCTTCAAAAGAAGAAAGGAAAAAAAAAAAAAAGACCCTGCGGGAGGCGCTGCCAATTCATCTGCTCAATACAACCAGTCAACCTTTAAAGAGACGCTTTCAACCATTTCACTTCACAGCGTGTCCAGCCAGTGCTCACAGACACACTGCACTGGTTTGAAAAGATACTGTAGTCCCCGTCTCTGCCTTGTTTCTGTTCGGCTTTAGCAGCAGGACACACACACACTCAGACACACAAACACACAGATGAAGAATTCCGAGCTGAAGCTCTCAACTCTCACCATGTGCAGGGAATTCTTCCCTTTCATCCATTTCCTGATGCACTCTAACTAGACAGTTTTCGGTCATGTCCCAGAATTAGGCAAGGCTTTCCAGCTTACCTCACACACACTAACACACACACACACACTTACACACACACACACAAACAGCTGTGCACATTTGCTGACAAATCTTCCATTTCTGAATCTCTCATTTTCTGGTTCAAGCAATTTGGAGTTTTTTTTTTTTTTTCCTCCGTCTTGATAATGCCGTGTCAGCTGAGCCCCAGTTCAGCCCTGAGATGTTTCCCCCCAGGGAGCGAAGGAACAAGGAGGAAACCCCTCTAAGTGAGGAACGACGGGGTTAACGTCAGCCTGCGTGGAGGCAGGAAGAGGCTAGTTAGTAAAGGCGTGCGTGTTCGTGGACTACATGGCTGGACTGTCTCTGCTGCAGGCACACGACTGATGAGGAGGGGATCTTCAAAGTACCGGTGTGGAAGCCAGATGGTGTTTGATGTGTGGATAATGATTTAGGTGAGGCCTTCTCCGCAGCAGACCGCAAGACAAGACCAGAACGCCTCACGCTGGAGGTATAATCGATAACAGCCAAATTTACTGGAATCTCACAGAGGGTTCTGAGACCTTTACCTCAGTTTTGATCATTTCTTGCGTCTATACCTCGTCAACATTGAGGTCAACATTGAACTATTTCATGTATCAGTATCAGTCCATATAGGTATTGAAAAATATTTGACTGGACAATATCTGCAAAAGTGGAAAACCCTGAAAAAAGGACAAGCCAGAAGGGGAAGACGACAGCTAACAACTACAATACAAACCAATTCTAAATATAAGGGTGGATTTCGAAGACGCAATATTGGGACAAAAGGCGGGACGTAAGAAGATAATGAGGCAAATGGTGAAGTAGCAAAGACTGAACTGAGGTCCAAACGTTGCACGAGGTAAAATCCAGAACTCCACGTATAAAATGACACAGGGTAAAAATGAGAAGCCAACAAGTCCATCGTGGGAATCAAACTTGTGACCTTGCAGAGGCCGATGCCTGTCACAGCAGCTCCAGGCTCCAGTGCTATCGGTTCATCAGTGTCATACAGTAATTCAGTATGTAATGTGCCTTGAACTCCCTAGGAAGCAGAGGGCACTGTCTGGTTGACGTGAAGCGATGCGTCCTCCTGCAGGAGACTGTCTTTAACACAGGAATAAGCCAATTATCTTCAAGGAGGAGGAGCACATTTACACTAGGATTTACCCGTCCTTCAGGAGGGGGGAGGCAGAGGGAGGCAGTTGTAGCTCTGGGCTCAGTCTGACATGACCACACACACACACACACTCTCACACACACACACAATCACTCTCTATCTAACACAGACACCAACGTCAGCCCCTGCTGAGTATCTAATGAAATGTTTGGTATCATTTTGAAGACATTTTGTTTTTGTTCCAAATTATACTACTTGTCTGTCGTTGATGTCTTCTGTAGTTTTCTAACACAGGTCGCAGCCATTTGCACTGTACTGTAACTATAGAACTTTTTGGGAAAAAAAAAAGTTTTGTTTTTTTGTGTTCCAACTTTTATTACTAGGCTAACTTGATAAGAGTTACCAAGATACATTTTAAAATAAATTTAAGGTAAGTTTCTTTTCTTTTTACATTAACGTTCTTGTTAAGTTTCTTTAATTTTTGTTCTTTTTAAGTTTCTGTTGGGTTTATGAATGTTTTTCTATTGTTTCTTTTGGCAAACTTTTTCTTTAATATCCACTATAGCCGGGGTAGTGAAACCTTTTGGCCTGCGGTCCACAGTTTATCCTTAAATTGGACAGTAGGGCCGAGTCAAGAGCAGAGAGATGGACCGTTCGTTTGAACTAAGATTAAAAAAAAAGTCATGTATAAAACCGCAAAATGCTAAATTTCTAGTAGACTTTATATAATGTCATCTACTAGGGAATCACAGGCATTACAGGAAAAGGACAGAAGTGTAATTATAATATAAATAAATGATTTAATTTGGACAAGGATGACGGGCCGCATTGAAAAGCTCAACGGACCGCATCTGGCCCCTGGGCCTTAGTTTACCCATCCCTGCACTATATATACATCTATGATTTTTTTGTATTTTTTCTCAGTGCAATTGTTATCAGCACTTTAAATGTTATAACCATACTGTTGTTCGCTGTCGACTACAATTGATATATATATATGTATATGAATATATCAGGCTGAGCTCACTTACAGCCCATATCCATCATTTTCTAAAAGCAGGATTTGTTACTAAGCGAAGAAAACAGTTCAAACCTACAAGACAAACATCCAGAAAATAAACTCCACTCTCGCCGACCAACGACAGACGGATTTCTTCTGTTTTCAGGAAACACTTTCTTGTCTCAAACTTTTCCACTAAACACTGTCCACTGGTCAAAGAAGTGGTTCAGTGCTGACGAGTTCACAGTTAATACAAAGCTAAAGCGTAGAAGCATCTGCAGTCGTCCAAAATCACAACGACGGAAAAACATTTGTTCAAAGGCAAAAAAAAAAAAGAAGAAACAGGAAAGTTGATGAAACAACTCCATATCAGTTCTGCTCACAAACACTGAACTTCTTCTCTCAATTTACAGCAATCTGAGAGGGAGGGAGAAGTTTCATGGATACCACAGATTGAGACGGTTTGGACATGTTCAGAGGAGGGACCGTGGATACATTGGTAGAAGAATGATCCTAAAGATGGAACTACCAGGTAGGAAACAAAGAGGAGATTGATGGATGCAGTGAGGGAGGACATGGAGGTAGTTGGAGTTAGAGTAGAAGATACAGAGAACAGGGGGAGAAGGAAAAGGATGATTCAGTGAACTGGCTAAAAGCTAAAAGCTAAAAAAGAAAAAAAAAAAAAGAAGATGAAGGACCTGCTGCTGCTTCAACCACAACTTCATTGAAGCTCTGAAGAAACAGAAAGATGGACAGTAACAAATCAGTATGAACATTGATAAATGACATTTCATGCATAAAAGCATCAATGCTCTCTTTCGCCACCTATAGGGAAAACTGAGCACTGTAGGGAAAAGGTTGAATTACAGAAATGACCAAATAAAATTAAAATGTAGTTTAACCGAGGCTGATCTGCACCATCATTTTGATGCCTCCATGTGACCAAGGTGTGATTAACAACCCGGGCTGCAGTGTGAGGCTGAATGGAGTACTTTAGTCAGAAATCAGGAAGTCCTTCAACTTTCCCATCGCTTTCTGTGATGAACTCACAATAAACAGCTTTAAAGAAAAAATGCTTTTAGTAATCCATCTGTTGTTCATTCTGGAAGATATTTCTCCTTCTCTTTTCTTCTTCACAGCACCTCTGCCTTCAAGCCTCGATGTCATCATGCAAATATGTTTCCTGAATCACTGAGAAGAATCCTGCAGGTTGCTTGCCATAAAAAGGTGATATAAAACCATTTCTATTCAAAGACTCTGACCCAACCAGGGGTTCTGCTCCGAGACACAGACTCCATAAAATCTGCTGCAAACAGTGTTGCTATTTCATTAGAGACAAAATCTTAGACTGAGCACAAAAGACTGTTTTTTTTATTCAAACCTCAGGCGAGTTATCAGCCCTTAACGTTGGTGCATGTTTCTACCACCGGACTACAGCAGGGCTGACACATGCATCAGTGCAGATGCACATCAGCAGCAGCAGCAGCAGCAACAGTCTGCCCAGGGCTCGCAGCACCTTTTCCCACAGAATCACTGACAGCTCTGATAATCAGGAGCCAGCGCACAGAGATGATGAATAACACTCCAATCATTTACCAACCTTCGGTGCGAATGCATTTCTCTGTTCACCGGCGGAAAAATTGTTCATTTCCTCAGTAAGTGACAAATTTAATTCCAAAAGCTGTTTACAGTCACGTCGGCACCTTTTCATGCAAAACTCAAAAGTCCTATTAACTCTTTTAAAGCGTGATGAAATTATTTATTCGACGCATTCAATTTCACGTGTGAACAGAGTGATAAAGATAAACAGAGGAGTTAGAGGGAGGGAGAATGGGAAAGTGAAACCCCACCTGATGCTGGGGGGGTCTTCAAGGTTAGAGCACATGGGCAGGTGGTTGGGTGGGGGTGGGGTTTTGTCAGGGGAATGGAAGAAAATCATATTCCAGTGAATTATTAGTATGTTTGTCTGCGTTGGGGTTTGAACAACACAGTTATGGATGGTTAACATTAAGCTTTTATTAAGAATTTCAAAATATTTCCAATTAGTGGAATTTTCAAGTATGGGATGAATAACATTCACATTATTAATCAGTTTATTTTCTGGGATAAGACTTATTATATATTACCTTATATATATTAACTTATATATTTATCCTAATGTCTAAAGTTCTGGCTAAACAACCATTTATTAAGTTAAATAATATATAACTTATGATATATATATGTATGTTATATAATAGTTTACTGACTCTCTAACTGACTCTCCCTACAACGGGGAGATTTACAGAAACTTGCTGCTGAGACATGCAGCCACACGAGGCGCCATAAGAGATATGTAGCACCTCGAGAATTCAAACACAGGACTCTCTGCCCTCTGCTTGTAAGGCAAGCGTCCCAACCGCTCACTCTATGTCTGCACGGCCTCATGTAACAAATGAAAACCCAAACTCTGAGTCATCAAATGGGTAAAAGACTCTTAACGTTTCATTTCTAAGTAACAGCTCTGCACATTCCATACAGATCCACATAAAAACGCCGGCTGCGACTTTGCTCCTGTATCTTGTGTGAAGGATTTATATTGGTTTAAACTTTATTCTCTGCTGCTGATTGTATTTAGCCGTTCACAGTGCAGGAGTCCTGCCATTACCACTATTTCATTTCTGCTCATATACACGGAGAACACTGAAACACTCACCATCATTACCCTGCATCTCAATACCTGGCTGCGGTTCAACTTTCCATCAGTTACAACAAGAAAAATAAAAATCCAACAGTCATACAGGAATTCTAGCTCCCATCACTTTCTGACTCTCCTGCCCTCTCTCCTCCTGATTTTGGCACAGTAGGGCATAAATGTAAGAACACACACAAACTCCCATACACACACTGCCAACCCAGCCAGCCTCTTGTCTTTCTGTATAACACCGTCTCCACCGGAGCGAGCCACTGTACTTTTCTCACCGGCGCCTTTCTTCGCCGCTCCTATCACCGGGCGGCGAGCTGGGACTTGGACTCCAGCAGTCCAACAACATCCCGCTCAGAAATTCAGTCCGCTCTTGCACCGACACGCAGCTCCTGCTGGCAGCAGATAAAGGATGCACCTCGAAAAATTTCAATTCTTATCACAGCCAGAAACGGAGGGGTGAAAAAAAAAAACTGAATATGGTTGTTTTGCGAGCGGTGGATGTGGACTTCCAGGATGTAGAAAAGTGTCTGTTGACGTTGATGGCGTGCCCACCTGCCTGCACCTCTGCAGGCATGACAGCAAACAGCCATGTTGGTGTGAGAACAATCAGACCGTGACTGACTCTGCAGCTCCGTCCCACAGGCGTCCGCGCAGGAAGAACACGCTCCGTCAGGCATGGATGTTCACCTCCCCCTGCCTCTATCAACACCATCTACATAGTCAATGGCTCGGACTGGAGGTCAACGTGTCCTGCTCTCACCTCCTTCATAGGGGACACGGTGCTAAGCTGGAGGACGATAGGTGTGAAGGATGTCGAAGATCGGAGCTGCAGTTTTCCTGGGAGACCGAGCTGCTCGGTCTACGGTGAATTCTCTTTCTGTCTTTGGAAGTTCACACCAGTTCTCCTGTCCTTAACTCCTCTGGTGCTGCCGAGCCATGAAAGGACACTGATGGATTGTCCGTTATGGACATCCCTCACACAATAGGCCAGGGTTCAAACACTGGGATTTCCAGGTCAGATTCAAGCATTGGAAGGACTTTCATGTCAAAGATTCTTCATCTGACTGACGGTTGATTACTTTAGATCACTTCAAGGCTAACTTTACTTTACAAGTAGCTATCTTTTAGGCGTTCATTATTTTCTAAATACACAACAATTGCCTGACTTTTGAAGGTACTTTTTTACAAATATAATTTACTGTTCAAACAACCAACAGTTTGAAACTTTCTTTAGTTCTTTATTTTTAATGTTCTCCAGCTTTTTTGAGTTATCGACTACCTTGCAACTACTCAGGGAGGACCCTACTGGCTATTTGCGATAAATTCCTTCATCAAACTGTTAATTTGAGCAATTTGCTTTAACCTTATTTTAGCTTCATTTGTTTGAAGATGGACAGATGGAGGGACGGACGGACAGACAGAGAACTACGGAATATGAGAGTTCCCTACAGGAGGGATAAGGATAATGGAATGAACTTCCTGAATCTTCAAAAACACAGGATTTCCAGTTTGGACAAAGATTTTAAATTGACTGCATGAAACCCAATAATTGGACATGATGTGACAGAGGGTCAGAAAAAGATAAAGTCACTGCGGAGTCACAGGCTTTTCACACCTCTCTTCAAAGGCCCGACTCCAGAGGGAAGGCGTTCAGCTGAAACTTTCACACAGCTCAGTCCATTTAGCCGGGCCTGTGTGAAGCCAGGCAGTGGGATTGCCCGTCAGATATGAGTCTATGACAGATCCTGGAAGCGTCTTGTTTCCCTTTGAAACGCTTGGCAAAAAAAATGAGGATCCAGTCTCTCTCTGTCATCTGTGTGCGCGGCGTCCCCTGAGGAATGTTCATGTCTTGGGCACCGAGCGTTTATGTCCTTGTTCTTGTTCTCCAGCAGGAGTCCTGGGAGGCCATGTTGTCTGATTCATTCCACTGTATTGTCAGCTAATGAATGGTATGCATCAGTCGACTACCACACACGCCATTGGAAAACAGACGGCCCCCATGGGCGTCCGCCTGGGGGTGGGGTCCTACATTGTCATTAGGCGGGAATCAAAAGAGAGAAATGGAGACTCACTGATCATCTGTATGTGTGTGTTTCCCTTCAAGGGATGGTGTTGGAGGTCCGGGGGGTTGGGGGGGGTGTGGTTGGTGAATGTGCAGTCCATTATTTCCATCTGTAGAGGGATGTGATCAGCGTGTTCGCAGGCATCGCTTACATTCTCAGGGACAACCTCGCTGAGGGACTTTGATTTAGCCTTTAAATAATGAGAGCTATAAGAGTGTGAAAATGTAACAGTGAGTCATTTATCATGCTAACAAAGGTTTACAAGATACAATGGCCAGTGGAGGCAACAAGGTTGTGCGAGACAGGTGGCTGATCATGATTAAAGAAAGCGCTCATTCAAGGCCAGAACTCAAACGCCGGCTGTTCTTTTGCTCGTCTCTTTGTCCGTCCTCCGTCCTCTTTCAACATGTGCCCCTGACCATGTTCCATCCCTCACTATCTGTGCGCCTGGATCGATGGTAAGATTCTGTCCCATCAGTCCCACACCTCTTCCCCTGGTGTCGGCGGTAACATACAGTGATGTCGGCTAATGTCCCTGTCCTGTCACAACAACACAGTCTCGTTTTCCACCTTCTATTCATCAGGCGCTTTTATCGCCCGCATAAGTCACCGAGTGTGCAAGCTCCGTTTTCACACCCCGTTCCTCCTTCTCTCTATTTACCTCCCGTCCCTCACTCATCTTGCCAGTGCATCCTATCTGTCCTCGCGGTCGGTTGAGCCTCACATCAACTCTACGAATGTTTCCTCGTCCTTGTTTTCTGCCACCCTGATATTTCTGTGTAAACACAAGACTTATCTGCTACTGAAACTGATTATTGAGTCTAACGGTGTTCATTTCGTCACTGTCATTTAGCTATTTCTGGCTTTTAACATTAATCTAGCACTGACCAATGCTAGGTAAAGACCACTTTTTAAAGTCATTTTTGCTATTATTAACTATTTTTGTGTGTTAACTTTTTCTGCACAATGAGTAGTCGAGCTTTAGATGCTTTAGATACTGGTGCTAACGGTAACCCAAGGTCTCCAAGCTGAGATCTCTAATTAGATTAAAAAAAACTAATTAACTTAGCTTTTGATTGCCAGAAATAACCAATATTTTTGTCATTTATAAAATCACCAATATTGTTATAATTCTTAAAATCTGAAAATAAATAAACATCCCAAATTATTGACATCCAGTCACAGTCTTTACAACTAGAGTTGTGGTCCACAGGTCAGGAGTTATGCCCCCACCCTTAGGCTTCATTTGCTTGAGGGTGGACAAACCTTTTTATTAGGGATGTCCAATAGTATAGGTCAGTATATATTGGTATAATTACTTGATATCTGTAGGACTAATATCGTTTTTTCCTCCGATAATGAAAATATAATAACAATTGTCTGGGTTTTTGCCAAATTTAGTGGAATCACACATAAGGTTCTGAGATGATGATCTAAGTTTTGGGGAAAGATGTGCCATATATTGCTATCGTTAGGAAATTGTTAGCAAAATTGGATATCATCATCAAACGTTAAGATCAAACATTATCAGTCTTTCTGTGGCACCCACAATGTAGCCAAGGTGCTCAAAATTTGTGTTACCAAAAGTAAAAAAAGTCCTTAAAAATGTCTGGATTTGAATGGTGCTGGTACCTTGCTTTGTGAACCAGTTACACTTACAATGTTATTCTAATGGGAACAAATAGTAAGAAGAGTGGTTGCTATTGTAGCTGAAGTAGCTCTGTCTGATTGGTGACTCTAGATCTAGACTATTTCCATCTGTCTGATTAAATCAAAATATTGTTTTTAAAGGAACATTTTATGTTATAAACCAACGTCCTACTGCGTGAAGTGCAATAAAGTTGTTTAGAGCAACTGATTACAACCGGCCTCCCTTTCAAAAAAGTTTGCCCCCACTTTGCCCTCATCATCCAATATTCTATGCCCAGCCCTGTAACAACAACTCCCTGCAGCGCCTTCCCATGGAGACCTGACATGATCATCCTGATGCAATCAAACATCCTGATGTAAAAAAAAAAAAAAAAACCTCAACGCTTCACAAACATGTGCACTCGTCCACACATCATAAAAAATGCACATCCTCTAATACAAACAGAGTCACGGAGTTCACGCACACTGAGCTGATTGTACCATGTACTCTGGTGCAACTGCCATGCATTAAACATGAGCCCTGCACGCACACGCACACACAAACACACACACACACACGTGTAAACATCTCACACAGATCGCAGCCATTAGATGCTCAAAGCCCATCGCACTCTTTACCTCCGTGCACGAATCCAATCATGGATCACATTACTATTTATCTGCATGCTGAACCGGAGTCCATCAGAGAGCGTCATCCACTTGAGGATTGGCCCCAGCGGCTGCCGTGAGGAGTGCATCAAAACGCTCCCCGTGCATCTAGGAATTACACGGGGGGGACGTGACGACCTGACTTTCCTCAGTCCAACTGATAACGTATTTATATGTGCACCTCACAGCGCGCGGCCGCGATCGATAGAAGCTGTGAAAACAGCTCATAAATCTGGCCAAACGCGTTCCGCACAAGGGCAGCGGCGCAAACGGCACCGCGGGCTCCGGGAAGGCGCAAACGGCCGAGCTGAGATGCACAAATGGCCTCGGTGACACTTTGAGACAGCGCAGCCAAACACCTATTACCACAGATCTAATAAATGGACGCAATTAAGGCGGATCTTCTGGAGCGGCACGCAGCGCTTGCAGCACCATTAGGGATGCGTCGAGCCGCAGAGGGACCGTACAGGCGCAGCCGCTCAGGTGAGAATGCTCACCAGGCGGTGTCGGTACTGTCCGTGACTGTCGCTCTGTCACTGTCACCGTTGCGCCGAAATCCACCGGCCAACTGACCGCGCGCAGCCACGGGCGCTGCCAGACGGCTGCGTGCGCGTAAAAACGACCGCGCCGCACGCGGTCCCCTTTGCGGCGCAAAAGTGACAGCTCGGCTGTCATCTCAACGCGTTACCACAATGAAACACGCACGGTCCATAAATCCAGAGTCCGGTCGATGGAGGCGGATCGATGAGCAGGAATCGATCCATCAATGTGTACAGCAATTATGGCAGCGGGTAAATACTCCCACATGGAATAAAAGGCGCGCTGCTGCCCGAGGAGCCGGGGGGGGGATTCAGATTAGGACTCCCGAGAATAATCTAACAGACTACAGTGTCATCCGCAGGAGGCTCTGGATTGAAATGTCAAACAGTTTCCCACCAAAAAACATCGCCAGACGGTGTGAAGGAGACCGCTGGAGATGTGAGATGTGGCGGGGACGCACAGAGTCGGTCTGTCAAGGAGAAGGGAAACGCATGGGTTCCTGGCTTAAAGATAGAATAAAACACCTGGACGTCACATTAAAGTGATGCCCGAACATCGCGGAGACGTGATTCCGATTTGAATGTGATGGGTTTTTTTTCCCGGGGTGAATGTCAAGCACAGAGCCAGACACACACAGACAGACGGGACGAGAGAGAACCGCGATTCCCCAAAGATCCAGGCGGCGGAGGAAAAAGGCAGCTCCGACCTCCAGGCATCCAAACACAGCAGGGACGTTAACACGGAGCCTCCCCACAGTGACAGGTCGGATTCACACTGATTCTCTCAGGATTTACCTGAAGGTGAAGGTCGCTTCTCACCGCGGTGCTTCTCAAGTTTCTCCCTCGGTTTCGTCCGTCAGCGGCGCACGGCGTCAGCGGATCACAGAACTGAGGCGAAGAAGGACGAACGGTGACGGCGCTTCTCTCTCCCTCTCACTGACTCCCCCTTCACACAAGCTCTCTCTCTCTCTCTCCGTCTCCCTCTCTCCCTCTCTCTCTAGCGCCTTCTCCATCTCACTCCGTGTTTTCATGACCCTCTCTCTCTCTCCCGCAATATATCCCACACACTCTTCCTCTCTCTCTCTCACCCTTTATCCTTTGTCACCCCTCTCTGTTCTTTACTCCCTCATCATCTCATCATTCCTCCATCATCTCTTCGTCACCACTTCAGCCCCCCACCCACCCCCACGTCTCCTCTTCCTCACCCTTTTACTCCATTCGGTTCTTCGTCACCTCCTCTCCCTCTTCATTATTGTGTTCAAGTTCCTCATCAGTCATCTTCATCACTGAGTCTTAACCTATTATTATTATTAACCCACCACCATCATCATCATCATCATCATCAATAGTCACTACTGAATCTTTCAAGAAATTTTAAGTGTAAGTTTCCATCAGACACATCTATTATGTCACTTTAATCCAAAGTGAATTACAGAGAAAGGTTAACACTGTCAAGGTTGTTGTTCCTCCGGGGTCGAACCCAGGACATCTAGACTGAGGTGTGTGAATTGCTACACTATGGTACAGCACCAACCGCAGCCATTTCATATTTTTTACAGCTGACCTTTGGCTCGACCTTAAATAAATGGAAAAAAGCTTCATTGTTTCTTAACATTCTTTTGGTCCAGTTGAATTCTTCTGTCTTGGTCAGCTGGAAACTACATTTTTGTGGACAACTAACTATTTGCTGTCTCGATGTTTAAAGCTTTATTTACTAAGTGTCTGAATATAAGTTATAGCAATGATAATGTTATTTATTAGATTTGTCAAATTTACTTATTTCTCGCTTGATTTAGACGAGTTATTTCTCACAAATCTTCCTTGACTTAACCGTTTGGTTATCTTTTGATTAAGATTTAATCTTTTAGTAAAACTTTTAGGAATATTATGGTAGTCTGAGTCTTAATCCTCCAACCATCTGCGTCCAGGTGATGGTCATCTCACACACTCTAATATCTAAGGTCAAGCGGAGGTGTTTGGGATGCACGCTGGTCCTGATCCTGGCCAACATCCACTGTTGACTTCTTTCTGCTTTTTTAAGTCTATTTTTAATACATAACTGAAAAAAGATGGATTTTGATGCAATTTCCAAAAGACTGAGATCAGGGCCCAAAGGCAACATTCAGGTTGTCAAACTCAGAGCTTCTTCTCTGGACTAATTCACTCCAGGTAGCGCACACAAAGGCTCAGGCTCTTATTGAAGCATAAATACATTTTGATCAAAGTGTCAGACTGCATCCTGAACGATCCTGCGCAGAAACACCGCTACATCAGTCATGACGTGTGTTTCCATCCGTCAGTATTTATGCACCTTTTTAATTGGCACATAAAAATCCCAGAACACTTATCATCTCTGCTAAATTCATGAGGAGTAAAGTGCCACATCGATAGCCTTCCAGGATTAATCCATCATCTGCGGCGACAGCGGGGACAGTCTGTACCGTCGAGTGTTTATTCAGCCCCCGACTACAAACTAAGCGATACAAACAAAAAAAAAGTCACCGCTGCGACACCGGATGGCGCTGAAGCAGACGAGCGCTGGCTGTAAACTCTGCAAACAGCAGTTTGAATTCTATTTTACGGCCCCAACAAACCACTCGGAGGCGAGACGAGTGTGGATCCTAATTTTAAACATCTCATTGCTCCAGGCCTTGAGTGTCAGTGCATCAGAATTTGCATATTAAGCATATAATATTCACCGACCCTGTGGCTGGCTCGGTGGAAACAATGGGCTCATTACAGTCAACAAAGGTGGATTAAAAGAACGGGCAACAGAAATGATTTCTAAAGAAACGCTTTGTAAATGTAATACGACTGGTTGTACGGTGGCACAGTCGCTTTATGTCTCTCATCCGTCCTATTTATTGTTGCTCCATGGTTGTTGTCTGACAGGAATTACCTGGAACTTTTCCGTTAAATGATTCCCACTCCTGTCTCCTCATCTGCTGCTCCTTCATGTGTAATGTCCCAACTGTCATCTGCTACGCCGTTCCACTGTTGTTAGACTGTTCCGCAGTATGTTATTATCATCTATACATGACTACTGTGATACATATGTACTGGACAACCAAGGACGCACCAGGGAGGCTTCAGACGGGCTTTAAAAGCCACGTGTCCCAGAAAAAAAAGACTGTTATTTAGTTTACTACCCTGATTTTCTGTGAGTTCCAACTCCCCTGGGGGGCGCCAGAGCACTTTCAGGGGAGCTCTTAAGGGGGGCTGGTTAACGTATGAACTAGCTAGTTTCTTATTGTTTCCAACAATGAGAAGAGATGTGCTACTTCTAGGGTGGGATAATGACATACAAAGAAGAACAAGACTTTTCTTTTGTCTGGTTAATGCTTCAAGGCAGGGGTAACAGATAAGACAAAGACAAATGGACAGACGGATGAAGGAATGGATGGACCTGGAGTCTAGATCTGAAGTCTTCCGCAACATCTAGCAATAGTTTTTTTTATTCTTTTACCACTTACCACTGGTTTTGCATCTCCTCCTACTTTTGACCAGTTCCATAGAAATGAGTTTGAAGGTCTATCAGCTCCTCCTCACTCCTGCTCTACATGAGAATCTACAGCTTTTCTTCATGAGAAAACCTTGTCTTTTTGTTGATGCCGCACAAGTTCAAGATCCATGCGTTCTTATTTGACAAGTATCTTATCTAAGATTTAGCTCAGTCAGAATTCTTAGCATCGTCACTAACTTCTGGTTTAACTCAATAAATCAGATTCTAGAAATGTTTTAACCTTAAAAGTTTGGTGGAATTATACATTTTTTCAATGAAATCTATTAAATGTTACCAAACATAATAAGGGTGGAGGGACGGCTTTGCAATCTTGACAATTGTGCAACATACAAAAGGGGGCGCTGCAGATGAAAGTACAATATTATCGAACATCAAACCGATAATCTTCCAGATATCAGGCGCCTCCTTCAAGGTCGTTTGCCTTTGACTAAATTTTGAATCCATATTAAACAGGATCATCAGTATCAACGCTGTCATCAACCGATGATAACGAGGCCGTTTTCACGTTAATCAAATCGTTTCTGTCCGTCACTGTCGTCGTCTTCGCCGCTCTTATAAAGTCATTATATCATCCGTTCTTATCAGTTTAGCGAAGAATTACACCGCGGTGCTATTACGCGAACGCACATCTGCACGCAGGCTTTTCATTAAGCTGATACGTCCTACTCAGTCATTACACTTGCTCCCTGTTCCATATCTCCAGACAACTTGTAGATTGGCTTCAGCAGGAGTCCTTTGAAGGAGCGAGGAGACGCAGGGAAGTAAAGAATGTGTATTTGTGCCGGCATTAGAATAGAGAGAGACAGAGAGAGGGAGAAAGAGAGAGAGGCTGAGCTTTTTCTATTACAGAAACACAGCATGAAAGGACTGTTTTATCCACTGGCCAGAGTGTGTCAGTGGGAGGAAGAGGAGAAGGAGGAGGAGGAGGAGGGTGCAGAGGGGAGATGCACCTGCCCATCTTGTTTTATTGAACCATAATAAAGAGCATGTGTCTACATTATCAAATACAACGCGTACATGTTTGGTGCGCCGCACCATCCTGTGAGCGGGTGCATCGATTACTGCATCTCCATCTTCTCCCCCGCCACCTGGAGTGAGTTTGGCCTGGATGTGCTTTTCCATAACAAGGAGAGGGTGGTGGGAGGTGGTGGGGGGGTGTAGAGCAGCAGAGAGAGAGATGGTGCTGTTCCATACATGTGTTTGGCAGGAAGAACAACAGCATTGGCAGGACAGAGCGGCAGAACCAGGTTGGGCCTCGTCTACTGTACACAGACCCAGAAAACACTCTTCCACAGCCCGTGTGTGTGTGTGTGTGTGTGTGTGTGTGTGTGTGTTCCCGTGTGTGTGTGTGTGTGTGTGTGTCAGTGGAAGATACGTAGATTAATGGAACATGACAACATTACTGAGTCCCAGCCAGCTCATGTCAATCTGGCAGCAATGCACATACAACACTGGTTAACTGCACAACTTAAGCCCCCGCCCCCGCCCCACCCTCCAACTCCCCCTCTTTAAAAAGGAATAATCTCTGTTTCCTGTTTTTCATGCGTCTTCAGCCGCCGCTGTAACAGCCTTAAAATGAAAGGAATTTAGTCCTGTGATCCTCAGAGACATGAAATATTAATGTGATGTCAAGTTCAAGTCTCTGAGCTGCCGGTTCAAAGCTTTGAGTTTAAGAGGCCGTATTAGGATGAGATGGTGGAGGAGTGGAGACCGTACCCAGCAAACGGACACAGCTCAATGCTGACAGGCCAAGAATGCCACTCCGATACAGCACTACTTTAATGGTTCCTCTGGGGCTCAAGCCCAGCACCTTCTATCCGTTAGGCAGCCGCTATAACCACTAATCCACTGGTGAAGAGACAGATCATTATCCAATTTTATTACATTGGGAAAAAAAATATTATTTATAGCATCCTATATTTTGCTTGTCAAAGCACAAAAAAGAAAACATTTTAATCCTCAACTTTCTTCAATTCCTGCCAGTTTAACAGTTTTAACTTCAACTAAACAGGTTGAGGTTTTAGTCAATTATGAGGTCATTTACACTGGAAGATAATTAGATTTCATTACATAGACTTCTGTCTGTGTCACGGATGTTCAATAATAAACTTTTGCTGACGACCCATTTGGCGAATATTGTCCAAATGTCCAAAAGGTACAGTATACATCCTAGAACTGCACCAAACTTGCCAAAATCCTGCATTGCGTTAGTGTATTTTCATTATCAGAGTAAAAAAAAAAAATATTAATGTAACGGATATGTTTTTTGTTTATTGCTGTGCCGTGGGGTTTTCACTGATGATATATTGTACTGCAAATCTGTTGTGGCTCCAAAAAGGTTGGGAAACACTGTGGCTGTATGGCAGGGACAGTATAACGCTAACAATTGTTGAGTTTTGTTGTTGAGTTGTTTTTTTTTTCTAGGCTTCATTAATCCAGCGCAGCACCGTGGCCGGACTCTGCCCTGATTTGCCCAGTGTGTTATTGTGAGGTGGAAAATATCCAAAGTGGCAGCTTGTTTGTGTTCTGAAATCCAGCGTCATGACCAGGGGAAGAGTGGGGAGGCTGGTGGTTCCCTGCAGTAACTAAGCCTTTTGATGCTGATATACAGACAGACACTGTAGATGAGATCCTGGGGGAACGCAGAACATCTACAGTGTTCCCTGAAAGCAGTGACATGTTGAGTGACGGGATGGAAAACAGCCCCCGATGTTGAAGACAGGCCCAGCAGGTGGGCAGGGAGATAGCGTGCATGAGTGCACGTCGGTATGGAAGCGCGCGGCTCTGCTTCGCTGGACAGACGGACAACGGGACAGACAGGAGAGACAGAGACGGAGTGATAGATAGTATGAGGATAACAGAAGGCGGCGCAGATGCATCATGGTATGGAAGATTTATACACATACACAGGTAAGGTGTTTAAAAGCAACACGCTCAGAGACGAGGACAGCTGCTGCTGCAAGCTTCAGTCCAGGCCGAGACAGACAGATGCCCTTCTCTCAACTGGAACCGTGCGTCACCTCAATACACACACACACACACACACACACACACTTTTACGTTTATCGCCTCTTCTTTGTGTCCTCTTTCTCGTCTCCTCCTCCCTCAGCCTCCACCTGTCTGCTCCAGGCTGTCAGGAAGCCAGACAGGAGGTGAAGCTGCTCCCCTCGGGCCCTGTCATTTCCTCTCTTCTTTTTTCCCTCCTCACTCACTTGCGTCTCCCTTTCTTTCCTTTCTTTTTTCCATTTCCACCCATTCCCCGTTGCTTCCCTCCTATTTATTTGTGCGTGGCATTTAACATTTTAAAAGTGATTCCGCAACTGGAAATAATGCCACGCGCAGACAGCATCGAGCGGGCGGCGCCTGAGTTGTCGGCCGATGGCAGGAGTCCAGGTTTGGATATGACAAGGGCTTTGTGTCTGTCAGCTGAGGTGCAAAGATGAGTGATTGTCTGCATGCAAATGCCTCCGTGTGGATGTATTGTTATTTAGCTTTTATTTCTGTCTGTGCTTTTTTTTTTTTTTTTTTTTATGCAAATGCCTCCGTGTGGATGTTTTGTTATTTACCTTTTTTTTCTGTCTGTGCTTTTTTTTTTTTTTTTTTTTTTTCTCTCTGTCACTCATCCAACTGGCAAACATTCTTTTAGCAAATGATTTCAGCCTCTGAAGGACTGCAGACAAACAAGAGACGCTGGAGGTGAAGTCAGAGGGACAACAGATGTGTCCTTCTGTCCTTCACCTGGTCTGGACGTGTATGAAAAATAAAAGTGACGAGTGAAAAAGTTACTGGTTCTTTTCACTTGTCATTTAGCCTAAATTCTGGCTATTTTTGAGACTTTTATAGATTTATTTCTTCTGGCTGACCTTTTGCTATCATCTAAGCTGCATGTATAGATTTGGCAATTCATTATTTTCATTTCCTGGATCCCTTTTTTGTGAAGTGCTGGTAAATGGACACATTTTGTAATATATTTGGTCAACATTCAATTCAGATTTCCTGGATGACGTTAAGCTCAACTTATAGGAAGCTTTTTCCCTTTAAAGCTACTTTTTTTTTACATTCTGATTTTATGACTCAGCTGCCATTTTTGCTATTTTGTTACTTTTAAATACATCAGTTAATTCATCAGTTACTTTTGCTGCAGGAGTATTAATCCTCAAGGTATGTGGAATTAACCTAGGATTTTATCAACATTGTCTCTTACCAAACACCGAGCCTGAGCAGGTTAGACCATGTTTGCAGCCAATTTCCTCATAAAAACAGCTGAAATACACTGGTGTGGTGAAGCTGTTTGTAATGCAACATCTTTTTTTTTCCAAGTATGAATTCTTCCCACTCCTTTAACAGACACCGGGGTATTCAACAACGTACATTCGTAACAAAAAAAATAGATTTCCCACTTCATGTAAATTTATATCCTGTGTTTTGACAGGCCAACTTGGAATGTGCAGTTTGAAATAATAAAATCAGGAAGGAACCAGTTTCAGCAGCTATGTGGTGAGTCATGATATTAGGAAGAAGAAGAAAAACACACACAGACACACACTCCTGGCCTCCTTTTGAAAGAATCCAACCCTCTGAGCAATGTCACTTTGACATGCCCGCTATAGAGGATGCTTATCAGCGCAGCTTTAGGGTCGACAACCTGCGGCACTGGAGCAGCATGTGGCTTTTCTGCCCCCCTGCTGTGCACATGGAGACTGCGAGAGAAAAGGGACTCGGTGAGTAAAGGTGGTTGTGTGGGAACCAGAAGGTCAGGGGTTTGTTTCCGGCAACATAATGCAAGGCATTAAACCTGGGTAAATAATGTCAGGAGACAAAGAAAGGAGCGAGTTTTCTTCCTGTCTCTCCAACAAAGAACATCTTATGGATGGAGGACAGAGGTGACGCAGTGTCCTTGAAGCAAAAAAAAGAATTTTCGACGATGTAATGACGAGCTAGAGAAAGCAAAGAGTGAGGAGAGGCTTTGCAACTCATCTCAATGTAATTAGACACAATGAGCCCTGTTTGCATTTTAACGTCACATTTGTGTGACGACTTCATTGATGAACAGACTCACAGGTGAACAAACGCAACGAAATCTTTTGTGGAATCAGTATTTTCTCTGCGTTGTTCTTCTGTTGACAACTACTGCCAATGTACTCAACAAAAACCTTAGACAATGAGAAGCTTCCCTCCTCTATGTAACATATCGTCAACCTGAGACCAACTCCTGCATCATGGACCAATCAGTGACCGGTCCCCACTTTGTGAAAGTCTGTGCCAAGGAACCTAAACACAAGTCTTTTTTTTTTTTTTTGGCCAAATTCAAATTCTGCTCCGACTCCTTTGCTGCAGAGAGCGAGTGTTTTCCTCGCCCATCAGACTCTAACGCAACACCAGCTCCACAGTTGCAGAGCAGGACTTCTGGACCACACATGAAAAATTAACTGTGAGCAAGCGTCGGCTGATATTTTTAAATCAGTGAAGACTGTTGTAGACATTTTTTGTGTGTTTCTTATTTGTTCCTTTTCAGCCTGTGGTTGTATAATATGTAGGACAGGTGTGAAAGAGAGAAAGGTTCGAACGTCAATATTCAAAACATGCATCTTGAATCATAAGAGGAGAGATTCAAACACTGGCTATAAAGCTGTAAAATCAGAGATGTTGACAAGAACACATCATCAAATACTGCTAATCTGCATCATTAAATAATACAAAAAAAAGAATAAAAATCTATTTTCCCCCTAATAATAATGATAACGACAGCGTTCAGAAAAGTTTCGCTGTGTTTTCTAGCAACAAACATCGAACGAATGCCAAGTCCAAGGTTGTCTCACTCTTCAATCTTACTTTTCATGAATTGGTTGAATGCCATCGGGCTCTAAGATACACACAGAGAAATACTTCAAAAGTGAGTATGTATCCTTTGAGGGGGGAAAAGTATTCAGAGGAGCCGAATTAATTTGTGTTTTGATTCGCACATCAATTTCTTTTGGACGTTTTCCCATGGTGGATGTTGAAGCACTGACGAATCAGTCTTTTCTCCCCATCCGTTACATCTGTGTTAGCGTCTGCCAATCACTAGGACAATTTTCTACTTTCACATCTTTCTTAACGTGCACCAAAGTTAAAATTAACTTTCTGCTTTCTTAAGGAAGGATTGAAAAGGGAACGGTAATTCAACTGAGGAAATGTCACAATGGAAAAAGAACAGAAGAGAGGTGGAGAAGGTTTGGACAGAGACGGTGGAGATAGATGTTGGAGATGGACTCACCGGGCAGGAGAAAGACTTCGGAGAAGACTGGTGGATCTCATGAAGGTGGATGGTGTAAATCAGCAGTGGACGTAGTTAAGGATGGGTGAAGGCAGGTAAACTGGTTCGATGGCACCTGGAGGTAAATCTACAGTCATGGACACAGAAAAAGAAGAAACTTCATTGAACAACTGTCAGTTGACACAATAACAGTCATTTAAAAACACATTCAACATGTGCATGAGGACATTGTGTATTTCAACCAGTTATATTCATTGTTTTTTAAACCAACATAACTTCACAACAAGTTTGTTTACAAGGAACAAACTTTTTTTTAAACACTCAAAATAATCATAATAAAATAGAGCAAATTGGACATGGTGAGAAGGGAGGGGGTCCGGTTCCACAATGTGCTGAGTGTCGGCCGAGTGAGACCTTGATGAGCTGGAACCAGGCTAAAGTAAAAGTCTCCTTAAATTTTGAGGAGCACAGCATATTTACAAGTCTCCAGCAGTGCTGGCTCAGTATTATTTTAGCCTGATAGCGAGCATCTGTTTAATCAGAACCTAAATGACCCCTTTTTGTGTGAGTGGAGCAGAAGCACAGATGCGATGTCACATCTTTTTTTCCCCCCATCACACCCACAGACTGCACAAAAGGTCTGCGGTGATGAGCACAAAAAAAAAAAAAACACGTCTGCTTTGAAACCTGACGGCAGCGGCAACGACACAAACACAGACACATCAGGTGTAAACAGTAAATAATGTCAGGAGTGGGAAGATTAATGGGCCACCTATGGGAACCCAGTTGAGTTCAAGAGCTGATTGGCTCAGACCTGTAACATTATGGAAACAATGTGTTCAACACACGGTCGCACAACAGTTGTTGCTAAGATCAAAATAGTGATTTGAAAAAACATTGCACGTCTTTCATTATTGTTTTATACAACCTTCAGTGAAGCTGCCCTTTACTTGTATTTTTTTATTTTCTCCCATTGTGAGAAGTAAACCAGAAAAAAAGAAGTAGGACAATTTTTTTTAATAAAAATACCCAATATAATAAGGTATTCCAGGGTTAGTACTTGCCCATTCTTAATGAGAAGGGATTATATTCAGAATTGTCTTCTCCAGGGAGTGAGAAGTTTTTGGCTCTTGAGTGGCGACATCATATCATGCTAGACCAGACATGAGAAAACTAAGGCCCGGGGGCAGAATGCAGCCCATTGAGCTTTTAAATGCGGCCCGCCAGCCTTGTCCAAATTAAATTATTTATCTATATTATCATTATAATTATGCCTTTTCCCTGCAACAATGGGTTTTTACAGTAAATAATCAATAGTCAAAAAGTTTTCCCATGCCTGTGCTAGCCTAAGTAGGTGACAACAGAGACAATTCAAAATTTTCAACGGTGGACATCCTGGTTGGTCGCGTCACCAGAAACACAACATTTTGTAACATACATGCACTCAGCAGACGTTTCTCCAGACCGATTTAGAGGAAAACTAACATTGTCAAGCATGTGGTCCCTCTGGGAATCAAACCCAGGACTCAAATTGCCTGTTAACCCCTATTCCTTAGAACCAACAAAAAGACAGAATTGAGAAAAAGATCTAGCAAATATTGCTAACCTAATTATGCAAATAAAACATTGCTCATGTGCTGGTGGTTATAACAGGATATGGAAGTTAACTTTCAACCAAAACAACAATCAGCTGTTTCACTCAAATCACATGTCATTTCCCGTTGAGCATTTATAACTGCACAGAGTAAACCAGGCCCTGCACCCAGATGCTAATTACCAACCAGAGTCAAATAGTCTAGTCACAACAGCAGCTAAAACGCCGTAGCTGCCGGTGAAATCAGCCTCGTTTGAGTCATTTAAGGCGGAACATTTACCAACAGCTCGGGGGCCACTGCGGGCTCTCCACGCCTCGTGTGGTGATCTGACTCAATGGCAGGTTAAATACCTACTCTCATCAATCATGCATGGAGTGAAAACCGATGCATCAGAAGTCGTCTTCAAGCTTGAAGCCATGATCTGAATAAAGGACGATTGATTATCTGGAGGCTGGACCGAGAGAGAACAGAGGCTGGTGTGTGTGCGTGTGTGTGTGTGTGTGGGGTGGGTGGGGGGTGAGGACCCTGCCGTCAACACACACTCACACCATGTCCTTTTATTTCTAATTATTGCCTCTAATCCATTTACCATTGGATCCATTGTCAACCACATCATTACAGATAAGATACGTTTGGCGTTGGTTGGTGTTTCTCAGTGAAAAGAAGCGAGTTAACGATCTCTTTAATGGAGTGTTCACTAATGTGAAACCAGTCTTGTTGCTCGGTGTAATTCCTGCGGGATATCACGGTGAGATTGTGTTATATTAGTGTCATAAACGGAATTTAAAGATGTCAACCTGCCGTTAAATCAGCGGGACGTGAATAACGACTAACGATAATAAACAGCTTTAACTTTTATGAAGAATTTTTATTAACACCTGGAGCGTGTCCAGAAGTACACTACGCTCAAGGACCGGAGCGAGGGTGGAGACAAAATGGAAGAAGAAGCTCAGTCTACAGCATGAATTAATGCAACAAGGTTTAGTCAAAGTTCTAGTGTTCGTTTCGACCACTTCCCCAAGACTGTGTTAGGATTCTGATTTTTTTTTTTAATACAGTGGTTTTCAAAGTGACCCCACAGATGGCGCTAGAATATTTCAGATTTGGTTGCAGCTGCAGTTCTTGACCTCACATCCTTTGAATTGATTATAACCTCGTTAAAAATACACCACTTAAACACAACACTCAACATGTCAGTTGCAGTGTGTGTTCTATATTTAATGACATGTCAACACAGTCTATTCAGCAATTAACTCAAGCAGCAGATTTGACACTGATCTGGCAAATGGGCTTAACATCCCAATTATATGTAATCATGTTTGATAAATGAGAGGCGTTTTTTCTCTTTTTTTTAGCAGATATGTTTTTTTTTCTTAATTGTAATTTTGTCTATATAAAAAGAGACATTTTCCCCGACTGATCTCTCATCTCCTTGGATTCTGCCTCTGCTGTCAAATATCTGCTAATCTTTGGATTTTCTCGACAGTCACTGGGATTTTTTTTTCTTTCCTCTAATGGCCCGGCTGCCCCTTCATCTTCCAGCAGCGACAGCTTCAGTCCAGGCCACGGCCTGTGCAGGCCTTATGCCAGTGACTGTGGCTTCTGATTCCTCTTTTCTGGCCGGAGCACAAGCGGTTCCCATGGTAAGGGAGAGTCCACAGCCTGGCCTGCAGGACCAGTGGCCAAACAGCAGCAGAGGTTCCCTGTCACACGGGCCTGAGAGCCTGTAGAGAGATGGACTCAGCTTCCCCGTCCTTCTGGCTGCTGGCCTGCACCACCGACAAAAGTCTCTGGACCTGAACTACGTTCTCTTTAAACAATGTCACACATCACCAAACCCAGATCTGTGAGTAACACTCAGAGACGCCGCGTTGTATCATCTGCATCTGGTTCCAGATGAGTGAAAGGGTTAATAGAAGTTAAAAAATACAGTAGGAAAATAAATTAGAAAAAGATTAGATTAGATTAGATTACAAACGGAGGATGAACTCAAGATCAACTCTTTGTTGTGTAAATAGTTAATATGTTATAATAACACAGTTTAATCTGATCTAATGTGAAATTTGATCTCATTGTATCTGATTTAACTAATTGAATCTATTCTAACGTAATCTAACCTAATCTGATTTGATCTAATCTTGTCTAATCTGTTCTCTTGTGTTCTAAACTCCTAATATTCACTGAAACCTACAGGAGGAATCTTCACTTCAATGAGGTAAAACACAGCACACAGTTTACAGTCTCTCTTGCTTTGCCTCCATCTTTTTGGTGGATGTTAGAGCTGGGGAAGATTTCTGTGTGTACCAACTTTTCTGAGAAAAAGTCAAAGTGACCCTGCTCAGATAGTTGGAGTTCAGATGATTGAATATGCATGACGAGTGTGTGAAATAATCAGAGGGGAGAACGAGATGACATCATCAAACTCACCCCTCTCTATTTGATGTCAGTGAAACCCACCCTGGGTTTTTCCAGACAAAAGAAGTGATGAATGTATTATAAATGTAAGGAAAAACAAAGAAGTTCAGCACCTGGAGAGAAGCTCCTCTCATCCTGCATCAATAAAAGAGCACTTTGTCAGGGTTTTCAAAGCCAATGCTGGAGTGGATCTGACTCTGCATCACTAATGTGCAAAACGTCTGCAAATGTGTGAATTCAGCATTTGTCTGTGTGTGTTTGCGTGCGTGCTGGTGTACAGCCACTTGTGGGGACACTGTCCTGACACTGAACTGTTGATCTGGGGACATTTTGCTGAGCGAGAGGGGATTAGATTAGGATTAGTGTCAGACTGCATGGTTGTGGTTGGCACTACTGCCTCACAAGCAGAGGGCAAAGAGTCCTGGGTTTGATTCCCAGAGGAACCGTATACTTGGTGCCTCCAGGGGGCAGACAGTTGCAGCAGATCTGCTGTTAACAAATCAATGTGGGATCAGTATAAGTTGAAATACTTTTCATAGAAAGTTAGAGCGGTTGATATTTTTGATAATATTAATTTGATGTTAAATGATGATTAAATTTGATAAAATGATGTTATTGTTACTCGAGTAGCCGACATAACAGGAATATCTACATCAAAATGGCCAAAGGTAACGTTTTTTTCATAAGTTTATCTCAACACTTTAGTTTAAGTGCCATTACTTCATTATCACTTTTTGATGTGATAATTTGATGTTGATTTATGTATAAATCTGTTTCAAAAAATATTTGTCAACATTAAGTAAAACCATGGAGGAAGCCATGTTTCCACACCGTTGTCATCAATTTGCTACTGTCTTGGTCTAGCACTATCGCATTTGCCTCCAGAGGGCAGCCTATTGCATTAGAACTGCTACAACAACAAATAAATGGGGGATCAGTGATGTTCAAAATAATTATAATTGATAGATTGGAGCAGACCAGGGTAAACTAAGGCCTGGGGGCCAAATGAAGTCCATTCAGCCAAATTTGCAATCCAGAATTTTCTCTTGCATGGATGGATGGATGGATGCCTCACACTCCCGGACAAGAGTGAAGGTAAGAGAGTTAAGATTAGACATAGATTATTAAATCCACATTAGCGTAAAGGCTTAGAGAACGCACTAGTTCTATGTGATGTTTCCACAAAAAGCAGTTTGCACATGCATGGTTCTCTACGTGTGTTTGTGTGTGTGTGTGTGTGTGTGTGTGTGTGTGGGCCTAGACATACCATCACCTTCCATCCACACACCTGATGTCAAGCTGTCGACAGACAGAAGGCTGTGGTTTCTCTCTCCCACAGTAAAGATTTTTCATTAAAGTATCCCTGCAGGGAGAGAGCCACTCTGGAAGACCAGGGAAACAAAACAAACACACACTCACACACACACACACCTTGGAATCATTGGCATAATAACATGAAGTAGGAGAGAAAACTTACATCTGCACAATCAGATGGGAGCAGAAAGAGAAAAGATGTGCAAATGAATAACAAACACGAGGAGAGTCGAGCCAGCGTTAATCACCGTAATGGCGGTAATCACTGAGCATCCAAGCAGAGAGAAAATAAAGTTTGAACAAATTACACGCTGGTTAATTTTTTCGGGCCACCCTGCAACATGGAGAGAATTGATCCAGTGGCTATGGCTAACAATGATGAATGAACGGAGCACACCTGCGATCATGTGATCGGTAATTAAAGCATTAGCAGGTGGATGAGCATGAGGAGCGTGTGAGATTGGGAGGATGGAACCCCGTCAACGAAGGCAGCGAAGGTGGCGGCGGCGACAGCGTCTCAGAACGTCATTTTCCGTCCTGTTGGTTTGTGTGTGTCTCTCCGTCACTTGGAGGTGTTTTTCTTTTTCTTTTTTCCTTTCTTTATCCTGGGCTGTTCTCTGCCAGAGTGTAATTTAGACGCGGAGCCGGGCTTCGTGCAATCCACCACAAATTGGACTCCAATTTTGAGACATCTGTAGATTTTTGGAAGTCAAATTTCTGTCATCTCTGCTTCATGTTTTCTTACTTTTGTTTTTTACATCAACTCACAATCTGGGTTCACGCTGCAGCTCCTAACGCTCCATCCCTTTATTCATTTAATAATGTAGACTGATTGTAGGATGATCATCTCATCATCTGTGAATCTGAATAGATCAGATTCACTAATCTAGCTTAAAATACTGTGATCTGCCCTAGTAATAGGATAAACTGTATCCATTTTGGAATCTGGAATCATTTGAATCAAAAATCAATTGTGAATTGAATGAAAAGAATTGGAATTAATTCAAATTGTGAGACACATTCCTAGTTGTTTATATTATAATCCACATCAGACTCCAGTCTGGACGGTCCACAGCACAGATATTTTTGCTGTGGGTTAGATGTCGGACTGAACCAAATACAGTCGTACCTCGGTTCTCGACCATAATCCGTTCCAGAACCCTGTTCGAAAAGCGATTTGTTCGAACACCGAAATCATTTTTCCCATTACAAATAATGTAAATGGTTTTAATCCGTTCCAACACCCTGAATGTTTACCTTTTTAGTATTTTATACATTATTTTATGCATGAAATTGCACATTAAAATGCTGACCAACACATAAAAAGCAATGTATATCTCAGAAAATGTTAAGCAGAATGGCAAAGACACAAATAACATAAACATAAATGTAACCCAGGCTAATCGTACGTTCGCGTTATCGTAATCTTCCGTACGAAAGATTACGCTAACATGAACGTGTAAAAATAAAAAAAAGAATTATGAATAGGATTTTTTACCTTTGTGGTGGTCAGCAGAAGGCGCAGGTGGACGGTGGAGAGGGATGGAGGAGGAAGGAAAATTATTGTTTGCAAGGAGAGTCCCCTTCCATAAAAACTTCGGGGAGCTCTTCTGTCTGAGGGGTGATCTCACGTTCAAATCTCTTTGCTACGGATGACTCGGCTACAGGATGTTCTTTTCTCTTAAAATATTTATCCAATGACACTTGCTGCATTCTTTAGTATCGTACTGGTCGTAGATTTCGCCATGCTGTATTCCCTAGCCAGATCAGACACTCGCACACCTTCTTCATATTTTGCTATTATTTCTTTCTTAAATGCAATAGTTGTACGCACTACTTTTCTTTTTTCACTTGTAGCAGCTTTACTGCTTGCACTGACTTTCTTTGGAGGCATGATTAGGGGCTAAAACACTTTGTACACCTATATAAAACGCGAGAGCAAAACGCAGTACGTCCGCACACGACAACAGTTGGTCACGAAGAGAGCGCTCTACACCCGTACGCCGCTCAGCATCCCACCCTCGCGTACGCACTCACGTGTCGTACCGGCGTTCGAACTCCGATTTTTGTTCGAACTACGAAGCAAGAATTTCTCGAATTTTTTGTTCGGACTCCGATTTGTTCGAACTGTGAGTCGTTCGAGAACCGAGGTACTACTGTATTTTCATACGACAATGGCAGAAATCCAAATCACCAAAACAAGTTTCATGTCCACATGAGTGTGGACGTATTTCAATGCATCTGAAGACCCACAGATAGCGATTTGCAAAGCTTTAATTCTACATTGAAGGGATCATTAAGGGATCATTTATCTGCATTATAAAGATCATTTGGTTACAGGAATAAAGCAGCACCAAACAATCCAGGCCGCAATGGATGCAAAGAAGCAGCGAGCAGACTGAAAATATGGATTCTCTTACAGTCAGATCTGCTGTATGTCACATACGAGCCTAAAAGTCAGATTTCAGCCACTTTTGCCGGCGGCCAGAACATTGTCTCCGTCTCTCTTTCGCCCAATAGCCGTCATCACATTCTGTCTCATCAAACCATCTTGCTCCACCATTATTTTCCTCCCACCTTCTGCCACTTATCCTCTTTTTATCTCTGCTTCACTTATCTGATTTTGGCTCGTGCTGTGCTGCTGCCGCCGCTGCTGCTGTCGCTGTCACACATCATGTCACATCTCCGCTAGTGTCTCAGCAAAAGACAAGAATTTAAGCTTTTTAACTCAAAGTCTTCGTGTTTTCCACTCGGCTCCATCCTCACATGTGTATCTGTCGTACAAAAATAACATTCTGTACAAGTTTAGCTTCACACTTTCATGAAGAAGCCTCATCATGCTGCATGTACTAATACGACACTCACAGGCCCAGAGGCCACCTAGTGGAGAACAGCTTATCTTTTTATTATAATTGTTAGTGTAGCTTAAACAAGCAGATCAAGAAGTGATATTTATGATCCTAAAATATGACTGTGGTTCAGTTTAGCAGTCAGGCAGGAGTAACTAACCCTATCTTTTAGCAATATCTTTTCAATGCTTTGTATTTATAAATATACTTAGTTGCTCTATTGACAGCTGACACTAAGCTCCTTCTGGTCGAGCAACTTGACTATTTTATCAAATTGTGTTTTTGTTTAACAAAAACCTTAGGACTAATCTTGACCAATATTGACTCTGGTCCAAAGTGAAGGCTGCTGCTGAACATCATCATCATCTTCCTCTTCTTTTCCTTTCGGCTTGTCCCTTATTCAGGGGTTGCCACAGCGAGTCAACAATTTCCATCTCCCCCTGTCCTCTCCATCTACTCTGACTCCAACGACCTCCATGTCCTCCCTCACTGCATCCATCCATCTCCTCTTTGTCTCCATCTCTAGGATCATTCTTCTACCAACCTGTATCCACTGTCCCTCCTCTGAACATGTCCAAACCATCTCAATCTGTCTTCTCTAGCTTTTTCTCCAAACCTTCCTGTCTGTGTTGTCCCTCTAATCTGCTGAACATATTTCATTATATTATGAAGTTAAGTAAGATTTGTGCATTCTCTAAAGTTTCACCTCCAATATAATTTAATTGTGATTTAAATAAAACATCAGCATCTAATATGCACATTATGCACCACGTATTATAAAATCCACATAAAGCTCTGCATTTCTTTAAATATAGCAGATTACAGTTTCTCTTCTCTTCTCACTCCCTCAAAAGCGGTCTCTTTATTGCAGATGTGTATAAGAGACAGGTTCCCAATATAGAGCTCAATGACTTCATTTTGATGTGACTTTGACATACTGGACATGGACTCCAGACATTTAACTTGGTCCAAAAGTATTTTATCGCAACCAGTACAGAGGTGAGAAAGTAAATGGAATACACAG
>JAFBJS010007499.1:207485-393614 GCA_016785265.1 Paraplagusia blochii | reverse complement strand
GATGTGTATAAGAGACAGCCTCCATGTCCTCCCTCACTGCATCCATCAATCCCCTCTTTGTCTCCATCTCTGGGATCATTCTTCTACCAACCTGTATCCACTGTCCCTCCTCTGAACATGTCCAAACCATCTCAATCTGTCTTCTCTAGCTTTTTCTCCAAATCTTCTCTGCCTATGTTGTCCCTCTAATCTGCTGAACATATTTCATTATATTATGAAGTTAAGTAAGATTTGTGCATTCTCTAAAGTTTCACCTCCAATATAATTTAATTGTGATTTAAATCAAACATCAGCATCTAATATGCACATTATGCACCACATATTATAAAATCCACATAAAGCTCTGCATTTCTTTAAATATAGCAGATTACAGTTTCTCTTCTCTTCTCACTCCCTCACGCTTTGTTCTCTCTTTATTCTCCTCATCGCCGACTCCTGCCAGCATGGCTTTCTGGTTTATTGCCTTCACACCACATATTAATCCAGATTAATAAATGACTCTGCCCGTAATTTATTAGGTTAAATTTTATGATGGGTCAACAGCCGTGCATAAAACACAGGATTGAGTCATATGGTGTTAATGTGATTAGTTCCTCAAGCAGCGGGAGAAATCCAGGGTTTAGTGGAGCAGGGCCGGACCAAAGTCAGATGGAAGTGACTCCCAAAGGTTGGACCTACAGACGGACGACTGGATGGAACCATCATTTTATGAATCTTTCTGAATCGGGAGAAACAAACTCACAATGATAGTTTCAGGAGATTCTTAGCAGTAACAGTTTTTCTATCTTTCTACAGGATTGACACTTTATTCTGACACATATTACTGTAACCTTGAAACTGTTTTATTCACTCTAAAGGTATTTGTCTCTCCTGAGCTGCACAGGTGACTCTGTTTGACTAAACTAAGAATGAAAAATAGAAAACGTTACATTGTCTTAAAGACAATGAGCGTTTTTTAATTAGTTAAAGCCAGAGAGAGAACAGCCGTGTTTAACCATAAATGAACGACCAAGTCCCACTAGAGGGGGCCAAACTATCACAACTGCTACGCTATGCAGACGATAACCCGCTATATCTTTAAACCAACAAACACAATAGAAGGGTGCAGATCATAGGCAAAGGCAAGCTAAGGCTCGGGGGCTGGTTATGGCCTTTTCAGTTTTATAATCCGTCCCACTCAAACTTCCCAAATAGAAAAGCATTGTCGCCCTTGTGTGTGACTTTTACCAATTGTCAATCGTCCAGACCAGACAATCGTCACGCACATGGACTACAGTCTGGGTCGAGACTGTTTCGCACTAAAAGCACGTTGACCTAAATAACATCCACAATAAACAAGTGAGCGATGAATAGACTTTTTTTAGTGCGGTAAACGGTGAGCAGCACTTATGCTGCTGGCAAAGGCGGCAAAATTATGAGGCATCCATTCCATTGTGTTGGAGTGCGTACTTGTGATTGCGTGGTTTCGTCAACGGGACACTTCTTTTGTCAACATTGTTTTGTGTGTAATGAGTGTGGTCAAAAAGGCGAAGGTGGACGGTGGTTTCACAGCTGCAGAGACAATGATGTAAACCGTTTATAAAAGTAGGGTGACATAAAAATACCACGGTTAGCTTTATTATTCCTGTGATCTTTTCAAAATTAAATTAGCTACATGTAACTGCACTGTGTTTGGACAAACTCATCGGGGGGAAAATACACTTTTGCTAATATTTAGTAACAATTTTAGTTTTAAAACTGTGTAACTGCTAAGCTAGCCAAACAACATTGTGTGAAGAAAGAACAAAGCCTCTAAGCGTCAATCCGAAGTGCGTCGATCCGTCCCATATTCAGCCATTTTTAGCTGCAGTTTTCTTGAAACACCTGACTCACAGTTCAGAGCTGCTCTGTAAAGATCTTTGTTCCGAGCCGGTACAGGTGCGTCCATTGTTCCCAAGTCTTCCCATCTGTGTCCATAACCTACCCGTCAATCATGTGAATAATAGTCTCTTCGCAAACAGTACACGACACAACATCTAGGAAGTAAAAAAAAAGGCTTTAAATCTGATAGTTGTAATCAAGTACATTATACTTCTAATTACCTGATACTAGGAGCCGCCAACACTTCTTCAGCTTTGATTAATCATCACATTTTCATTTTCTCACAGACATTTCTCTGCTGCGAGACAAAAGCAGCTGCACATGATCTGCCTCCTCATAATTATCAGCGCAAGTGAGAATAAAAAAGCTTTCAGACTCATTTTCGCTCCTCGTTATTGGCTGACAAAAGCCAAAATAATAACCACAGGATTATAATATTGTTTATTGTCTTTTTTAGTCAACAGCAGACTATGTCTCTTCATGCTCGCTCAACACCATGTTTCTGCTGGGCTCAGGAGTCCAACTCCAATCCCCTGATTATTTCTGAACCCACTGATCCACTGAACCTGTCTGTTCCCATCTTGTTAGGTCTTGTGTCATCTTGTCTCCTATTTTCCTCACCTTGTTTCCTCTCCTTTTATCTTGTACAGTTCATTTTTGTTTTTCCTCCTTATTCTTATTTGGTCTTGTTAAATCAAATTAGTGAGATCTCACCTTGTATCTTTACACTTCATCACATCTTGGCCTTACTTCTGTGCTTTAGCTCCAACACGACCAAACCTTCTCAAATTCCCCTCTTGTCCTTAACCAAACAGCTAAACTGCTCAATTCTAATTCTGTGTCACAATGAAACAATGTCAATAAAACCTGTCAAACAGCTTTGGACAAATGTAGTTGGAGAAAAAATGTTGGCCCAGCAGCACAACAAGGTTTAGTTGAGAATATTTATTTCCGTCCCTGACTCTGGGCGCAGCAGGTCTCTGAAGATGGAGGTAGTAACTCCGTGATGAAATGCAGCCACTCAGATTCTCCCTACCCCTGCTGGTCAACGTGCACAGTACTTTTCCCTCTAATTTCCATGTAAATGACATCTCCTGAAGACGTGAATGCTGATGGATGGAGTAGTTTCTGGACACTGTCTCTGTCTGAACGTTTCTACCCCGGTGGTTACGCTGCTTTAGGCAACAAACTCATCTAAATGCTGGGGTTGTTTCCATGAGCCAAAGTGAAGTGTCGACCTACAGAGGTGTGTGTCTGTGTGTGTGTGTGAGCTTAGGAAAATTTTAAAACATCACTATGACTCGCCACACTACATGTGCCAAACCTAAGGTCCAAGGGCCACATGTAGCCCACCCAGTTATTTTCTGTGGCCCACATTAGCTAAAAAAGGCTTACCGTATAATGTAAACCAAATTCATAATGCAATGTAAAATATCTTTTGATACAAAAGGTAAAAATGGTGTGGAAAAAGATAAACTGTCGGAAAACTTTTTTTTTTCTTAGTCGTATAATTTAAATTAGTATTGAGGGTCAGATTAAAAGCCCCCAGGTCCCCATCTGCCCCTGGGGACACAAACTTTGTGGCTCATATACGTAAGTTTAATTGAGTTTCATTTTATTGTCTTCAGTCAGATGTCATTATTTTTTTTTTCTCTTTTTTCTCTACACCCTTCCGTGAGCTGCTCACAGACTGGTCCAAGTCCTCAGTCGGACCAGCCTCCCTGACCCTGGAGGCAGTGAGAAGGTGCCATCATCAGGACACTTGATTTAGATCATAGTGAAAGGTTATTATGGAATTATTGATCTATAACCATCTCTGTTGCCGACCACAGCTTTCAGTAATTGACTCTACTTGCTATACTGAGAGGAGATTTATGTGTGTATGTATAGACTGCCTCACTCTGTGGGTGGGTGTGTGTGTCTGTGTGTGTGTGTGTCTGTGTGTGTGTGTGTTATACAATGAGCAGCTACTGTCCACCAACACCAAGCTCAATCTGAAAAGAAAATCAGATACAACAAACAATTCCAGGCAAATGTCTTTCTCCTCTATTCATGCAAACACACTGACACAGAACGACTTCCCATTTCCCATCATCGACACCCCCCGCCATCCCCCACCGTCCCCCCGTACCCCTCATCCAACCAATATCTCTCTGTCTCTAGTTCAGCCTCACTTTTCTTTTCATCTCTGTTGCTTTTCCTCCATCTACCAGATGGCTGACCCATCTGCTCCCTCACTCTCTCTCCCCTTCTCTCCCCCAACCTCTCCCTCTAACTGCACTGATCATCACATGGTCCAGGACCAGCACATTTCTCCTGGTTCACTCAGAGCGGCTCCTCTCCCTCGTCTCTCTTGCACCGGTTGCATGTTTTCATGCACATCTGTCGGGTTGCCAGATCCTTTTTCGTTGTGTTTTCGTCAGCGGTCCTCGGCGCCCGGTGTGCGTTTGTGTTTGTTCACATCTGCCTTGGTAACCAAATTGGTTTGTGTGCAACCAAGGAACCATCTGTGAAACTACTACCCCACACTGGAGGGTGTTTGGGGTAATTTATGAACTTTAATGTAAAGCTTACATGTGGTACAGAGACGTGACGTCTGCAGCTGTGGAAACGCATGTCTTTGTGACAAAACATGGCACAGATGCTGCGAGTCCCACCTGGACAAAAGCTGGTTCTGAAAGACAGTATTGCACCAAAAGGTAAACACAGAAAGAATAAGCAGAAACGGAGGAGTGGATATTGAGGCAGTCTCTCCATGCCGACTGAGCGTGACCTGATTAAGACCATAAATTATGTGATCAGGGAGAAAGTTGCTTCTGGGCAGGGAGAAAAAAAAAAAAGGGGAGGGGAAAAAAAAAAAAAAAAAAAAAAAAAAAAAATCAGGTGGAGTCAGCGTCTGGCTACAATGATTTGGTGCACAGTCATTTAAACGAATAAAAAGGTAGAAAAGAGACTGAGCGGCGAACAGGCTGCACTGAGAGCAGACTTTATGTCAAATCATGACCTTAAATTGTGCTGTTTTATTAGGCTTTATTAGACCAGACAGGAGAGTTCAGGCTAACACTTTCTCCAGGGAACTACATTAAAAAAAAATAAAAAATCATGTGTGTTTTCTACCAGTGTAAAAACATGAATAATTTCCCTCCTGTTTAAAGTTGTGCATTAATATGTAAACATCTCAGATCAGTAGTGAAGCTAAATGAGAGTTTAATATTAATGTGAAAAGGCTTCACAGGTGTCAAACTCAGGCCCGGGGGCCAAATTTGGCCAACAGTGTAATTATATTTGGCCCGTGACAACAAGTTAAATATGTACTACAGTGGACCCCACTACCTGTAGCCCTTATATACTGGCAGAATGTGGAGCAGTAGCAACGTATGCTCTCAGTAGAGTAGATTTATTTGTTGTTGGTTTAAAATTGAAAAGAAAATCTTGAAAGACAACAGATAAAGAGACAGAATAATACAACTGGTGTGTGTTTTATTTCTATTTTAATGTCATAGTATTTGGCTGATGTTTATGTGAGAAAAAAAAATCACCATTTAATATCTTGGGAGCAGGTAAAACATGCGTATTTACAGTTAATTATTTAATAAATATTGAGTTTGGCAGTTACTTTAAGGTAGTTTTTTTACGGAGACACTGAGTTTTAAAAGATGCTAAACTTAATCAAATAAGTCAGACGTAAGCAGGTGCCTGAAGGTGGCATTTACTATATGTAGCAGGTGTCTATCAGCTTAAACATGAGCCAAAAATAGGTCAGTTAGAAATAGAGTAAAAATAGATAAATGTTAAATGTAAAGGTCAAAATTGTACAACGTGAAAGTAAACAGCAATCGTTATCGTTCATGTGGCAAAGTGGGAAGAAGTCAGACCCACATCAGTCCAACTGTCCAAAGTTTTTGAGCAAAACTTAATATTTGGTCAAAGAAGCCAAAATGCATCTGGACACAAATAAAGCAGAAATAGCTGAACTCTGTCTCTAATGCAGCTGAAAACCTGTCAGTTTTTGACTTGAAATAATGACTTTTCCCATAATCCCACTCACATCATGTCCCGTGGTCGTGAAGCCCAGCGGTGGCGCTACCTACTGCTGCTCACCTGAGTCACTGTGACCTGCCTTTTTACAGAAGACTGAAATCCTGCAGAGAGACGCCTGGATGACAGGTGGGTGGACACAAAGCGGCTCTCAAACACACTCTCACATCCCTAACCTCACCTCATATAGTCCTAACACCTTACCTCCACCCTCATCACCCTCCACCCCTGCAACAGACCCATTAGACGCACAGAGAATAAGCTCGAACAACAGAGGGATTGTTTCAGAAAAGAGTCTGCGACAGATGGAGGTGAACATTTTGACATTTTGACAGAAGTGTCCGAGACGGTAACGCTGTCGAGCAGAATGACAGACAAACAGGACAAGATTTCTCTCACCTTCGCCTCCCACACTGAAATGGTAATATTCAAGAGTGCAAAACAACAAACATCCACCTGCGTCACCCTGAGATGTGAAGGAGCTGAGATCAGAGTCGTCAGTGAGTGAAGAACATCCTCAGGGATCGTCTGCACGATCCAACAGTCAACAAGGACAGGAAGTGGGTGTATTGGTGGTTGTATGTACACGTGTGGGAGAGAGACGGAGAGAGAGACAATGTCTAAGTGAGCATTAAGGACACACCTGGTAAACCCAGCCTGTGCTCTGGAGACTTTAAGAGTAGTGAAACAATAGAGAGATACAGCCATGAGGAGAGAGGGTGAAGAGCGTCACCTAGGGGTTTCGTTTTTATGAGCAACTGGCCAACTGTGATATAAAGAAGGAAACCATGACCAGCCTCTCCCAGAGGGTGAGGTGAAGGGTGAGGTGAAGCCATGAGGAAAATATGAGTCAGACAGATGTTACTCTGTAGGGGTTTGACACAGACAGGAACAAGACTGTCTATACTGTCAATACTGTATACAGGAATTAGGGTTGTGTAATATTAACAACCCAATTTCAGCATTTTACGTAATATCTATAAGATTCATTATGGATATAATAATAATGGCAACACATCAATGCCCAAGTTTCACCAAATGATGTGAGCCCTAGAAATTGTTTTGGGCGTAAACATCTGTATATTCACATGAAGCCCAGTGGGTGGCAGCTATGAGCTTATTTGAAGGATCCAGCTGTATGCACAGAAAAATACATGTATAATTAATAATAGTCACAGCAAAAATAAATCTCAAGTAGGCCGACAAAACAGGACGAAACAGTTGGACATATAGTTGTAAAATTAGCCAAAGTTAAGGAATTATACTGTAACAGGAGAAAAAATAAATCATTTTCCCTCACTTCACATGCAGACTCCACACCACAGTCACTCAGTGCAGACAAATGGTTCCACAGAAGTGTTGAGAATTATCACCACAAACACCAACACCTCATCAGGGCCTTGGCCAGGGTCTGGGGTCTTGGCAGTGGACACTCGGACCCCCTGCCCTCTCCTCTTATTGGCCACTTTAACCCTTCATTAATCTCCTGCGGGGCATTTAACTCCAGTTTGTCTGAGTCTGGCTGCCCTCGCAGCATCTCTGTCTCCTTCTCCGCTCAAACTCCCCACTGAGGACATCACAGCCAATTAGACCAGATGAAGGCTGCACTGAAGCCCCTCCATACAGCACTGGGAGGGTGGAGGGTGGAGGTTGGAGGGGGGGAATCAACCAGACTCAGGTGTGGAGGGAAAACAACACAGACACACACAGATTTAATTCCAAGCCAGGAATCACAGCCGCCAACACAAACAGGAAGACTGGGGTTGGTTTTGTTCTTTTCTCTCAGTCGGAGTGACTTAACATTTAAAGCAAAAAAAAAATCTACAAAGAGATGTTGGTTAAAACACAAAAAAAAAAAAAAACACTTCACTGTTTTATGTTCTGTTTCAGCAGCAACTTCAGCTGCTGTTTACAAAGGAGACTCTGTACAAATAAATCCAGCTCACTTTTGCAAGGTTAAGAGGAGCAAACATGCACAGCAGCAGTGACAGCAGCTCAGATTACATCACAACAGTTTGGCTTCTTAAGAAAAAAATTAAAAACAAATTTTAGTCCAAGAGTTCTTTCCCCAGTGTTCTAGCAGCTGTGAAGCACATTATTACCTGTTGATTGTCACCACAATGGTTTTATTGAGGATTTTTTTTTTTTTATTTTGTACTTTGTTTTTGAGAAAAAAAAGGGTTTCTCTCCTGAGTTAGACTGAACTTTTGGACTCGGGGCTTCACCTATGGAGTGGGTGTTAGCTTGGGGTTACTTAAGGAAAAGAGAGAATTTCCAATAAATGTTTGGCTTGATTTGCAACACAAACTTTGAACGCACCGTATAAATTTGGCCACATGACAGATTTTAATCACCATTTGTCTCGGGAGCCGCGTCCCATTTCTGTGACACGAGCTAATCTAACAAAGTTTTGCATTTGTACCGCTTTCCCTCTAAGCACATCTGAATTATTTATCCTGAAATTTATCAGTATGCATACAGTATTAAATCAGTGTGAGGTCTGAGCCCGCTGTTAATGGAGCCAGCAGCCCACAGTCACATGCACATAGGAGAGATGAGCAGCTCACAGCTGGAGAAAATTAGAATGAATTGGGCTTCGACACAGAGCTCCAGGAGAGACGGAGTAAACAAACAGAACCTAAGGTTTTTCATTTGTTGTCTTTAATTGGCTGTGGAGAAAAAAAAAAACTAACTGTGAAGTGGTTTTGATTTTGGCATCTGTTGCTCTATCCTTCTCAACACTGCACAACAGAAAAACAACTCCATTGATTTAGTTTTGGTTTCTGAGAATAATTGAAAAAATATGCCAACCTGCAGAGCACACCGGCGTCAGGGCAGGTTCAACGTTTGGATCCATAAAAGAGCCAGAAAGTCAAAAGAAAAATATAATCTGCTTATTTCCACAGGTTGAGTCCATATATGGGTGCTTCGTCATTATAACGGAATACCTGTGCAAACTAGGGCCCGCAGGCCAGATGCGGCCCGTTTGGTGTTTAAATCCAACCCGCCCAACTTGTCCAAATTATAATTAAATTTATTTTATCGTTATTTTTCTGCCTTTTCCATGCAAAGCCAGCATTTCCCCAAATGATAGTCTTAAAGACAGTAAAAGCTTTGAACTCATGATTTATCTTAGTTCCAGCAAATACTCAATCTCTCTGACCCTGATCTGGCCCCGGACTCAAATATTAGTACCACTTCTGGCCCGTGAGTTAAAAATAATTGACTTCTAAGACAATGTTCCCCAAACTTTTTTGCCATGGACCAGTTAAATGTCTTGTACTATTGTCACAGACCTGTCGTTAAGTTGTGGCAGATAAATACCCCTTAATAAAATTAAATTTTGGGTGTTCTGAAATATTTTCCTACCTATAAAATCTTCCTACCCGAATTAGCTGTGCATGGGCACAACATGGATTTCTCACAGCCTGTAATTTTCTGCTACCAGACCGGTATAAAAGGTTGTATTAATGACTCATTTTGAGTTTATTGTTGTTGTCTTCACTGAGAAAATATTTCCTAATCAAATATAGTTACATTATTGATGATGGAATCCTAGTCATTCTATTGGTCAGTTCTTTTGTTGATATGGGTATGGACCAAGTGGAAGGAATAGACAGATGAGGCCAAAAGGAAACATTATTTCTCTGCGACTGACACCAATTCACCCACCGACCGGTACCACTGTCCTAAGGGGCAGATTTCTCAACTGAAATCAGTGAATAATACAATCCAGGTTTTATTCAATCTCTACACCTAGTCACTTCAACAGTAAAATTGGTCAATTCAGAGCGAATTATGTTATTTTCAATAACAAATTATCCAAAGTATCTACCAAAAACCACCAGAAGGATGTGTCTTCTACTGTATTCTGAACATCAAAGCCAACCTGCGCCACATCACGTCCCCAACCCTTATGTTGGGGCACAGAATCATCTAAAGTTGGACGTAGAAATAAATGAACCCATAATAGAAAAATGTTTTCTTATTTAAATATATTATTTTTAATATTAATCCTGTTAAAACCCTTTCAAACGGTCTCTTTCAGTCTGATTCTTTAATTTCCGAAAGCACTTTAAGGCACCAAAAGAAAGCACTTTGAGGCACGAAACGTTATACAGACGTTTTCATAACATTTTTCATGAATATTTTTGAGTTTTCGTGTCACAAAAACTTAAGTGGACGCAAACATCGACACAT
The DNA here is from genome assembly GCA_016785265.1 of Paraplagusia blochii. NCBI lineage: Eukaryota > Metazoa > Chordata > Actinopteri > Pleuronectiformes > Cynoglossidae > Paraplagusia > Paraplagusia blochii. The sequence goes on along the minus strand of JAFBJS010007499.1, from coordinate 383,516 downwards.
TTTGAGAATAAAAAGCACAGCGAACAAAAAAAGTGTGAAATCAGCCGTTAACTTACCGTTACCTTAGCTCTGGAGCGGATTCTTCGGTTCAAGCGTCGCTCTTCCTCGGTCGAATACGTACGGCTTTCACCGGAAATCCAATAAAGAAAAATATCCAACATTGTATTTTCCTTTTCGTGAAGCAAAGTTTTAGTTTATTCTTTCTTTAAATGATTATTTCACTTCTCGGTGACGGTGTAGTAGCGACTGGCACCTGGAAACTAATTAACCCAATGGACTCAACTGTGACCATGGCCTTCATTGCACATCACTGCCCCCCTCAGGTGCAACATGGTACTTTCTGCCTCCATTTACACATTTTCTATGAGAAACAAATGTGTTTTTATTTGAAATCTTTCTATTTTTCTTCTCTACCACAGCGAGTCAACAATTTCCATCCCACCCTGTCCTGTGTATCTTCAACTCCATCCTCTCTCACTGCATTCATCAATCTCCTCCATCACTTTCCTCTGAATCTCCTACCTGGTGGCTCCATCTCTAGTATGTATTTTATCTGAAATAAAAAATATATTATATTAAGCTTAGGTCGTTCAAAATTCAATGACTGCAAAAAACAAAAAATGTTTTTATATTATAAATTCTACATTACAGTATGTGGGGAGAAAGAAATGTATAGAAAATAAATACAGGGTCATCAGAGAAAAACAAAATAACGCAGGTTTTGCAGAGCAGTTCATACTAAATTGTAAAGGAAGGACAGACAGACAGATCCAATAAAGCTTTCAGGCCAAAGCAGGTTTCCTTACGAAGTTACAACACAGGAGGTCAAATTAATTACAGGTGAGCTTGATTGCTTTCCCATCACCAGTGTTCTGGCCCATCTCAGTCACACTGGTGTTTAATTCGATGGCAGTCTGTGTTCTGTAAACAGCAGTGTTGGGGCTGTGTTATCTTTAGAAAATGGTTTCATTAGTGAGACGACTAATGGAGAAGCATTTAATGGGATTCTCTCTTATCTGCCGCTCTGTTGTCGGGAGCTGTTCTATCCAGGGCGTCCACTTCAGTCCACAGCGGCGCCGTTTTTCTCAGGATCAGGTTTTTCACTGGTCTTTTGTTCCTTCTGTCCATAGATTTCAGCCTCATTCTCTTCATGTCTGTTAATGAAAGCCTGTAACGAGAGACTGGTTTTAATGAGAGAATTTACACAAACAGGATTTCCTGACAACCGGGTAAAATATAGAATGTTCAGATTGGAAGGTTTAACAAATAAACCACATGAAAAAAAAAAAGAGATAAGCTTCACCAAGGCCAATCTACTGCACATATATGGAATATATCTATTATTATATACAAATAACATATATATCATATATGTCCATCCCAAACCCTACCTTTATGCAGGTGGTGAACCTACTGGGAGCTAATCAATAATATATTTCTCGAGTTTTTTTTGTCCATAAATTCACACTGCATCAAGAGACTAGAAAAGACTGTTAAGTCTTAATATATACATATACTGTATGCCATGCAAGAGCAGGCTCTTCAATTTCCAGTGTTGGTAAAAAAAAAAAAAAAAGAAAAGAAAAACATAATTACAAAGAAAAAAGGATTGGGCCCAAGGACTGTGTCCCAATTATTTTGGGTCACATTTATTTTATTTTTTTTTATTCAAAACTACATTTTACAAAAGTGTTGCCAACTAAAAATGTAATATATATATTAATCCACATATATAAATATATAAACATAACAAAATATATGGTTATTGTACTATATATGTGTATATATGGGCACAAACACATGAAATCACAATTTTTAGTCCGTGCTAACGTCTGGTCTGGTGGTTTCATATGGTAGCATTTAGCTAGAGTCGTGGGTTTGATTCCCAGTGGATCCACATGTTTGATAAGGTTGGTCATCTTCTGCGCTTCGCTTTGGACAAAAGCATCTGCTGAAAATATAAGAGTTTAGTTTCTTTGCTGCTCATCTGGTGCTGCGGCCAAAATCATTTCATTAAAATGAAACTCATCAGTGGATGCAGCGCTCGCCTTATCAGTCTCTGCTACAGGCAAAACATGATGACATATGAAACACACCATCTGTGGTTGGCCCAGGAAGACGCAGGATGGTATGGGATGGTATGGGATGGTATGGGATGGTATCAGATGGTATGAGATGGTATGGGAAATCCAGCCTGAGCTAGAACTTGTTTGTTGTTGTGAAGTGACTTACATTAAAACGCTGATAGTAAAAGTGTAAATGTTCAAAGCTGAGGAGGATTTCATGCCATGGAAAACTCCACCACCCAGGATCATGTCATGTGGAAGGAAGAGGGAGGAGAAAATGGGACACAGCGTCAGACAGAAAACCATTTCTATCACAGCAACAGTCCTGAGGTAACAGAGAGTACAGCAGAGTACACTGCACTGCGGGTAATACTGAATGTGCAAAACCTGCACCATTAGGGATAAATAATAGAAGAGGGTTTGGTTCTGGTGTTTGTTTGTTTGTGTTCCTGGCACACTGTGGCCGTGATGAAAATAAAAAACTTTGCACCGACTGACTTTAGGAGACTGAAGAGTGTGAATAAAAGTCAATATTTAGGTTGGAAAACTTCAACAGCAGAATTGCATAAATCTGTGGTTCTCAAACTACGGGACATGTATTGATGATTCTCTGTCTTCCAGGACGTGGTCAAGATAAAGGAGTTTTGTCATGAACAGAAGAAACCTCCAGGATGAGAGATGAAACTTTATTTTCACCTATGGGGCAGAGGTGGCCTAGTGGTCGGGTCACCACTGAGGTCCACTGAGCAGGGGATCGTACCCACACTTTTTGATTTACTTCCTTTCCACATGTATTCCCACTAGTACTGGGGCGCCCTCTATAGGAATGGTCCTCCACTTTTTTTTCCTGTTAAAACCGCTTTGAGTTGAAAAAAAAATACATTTTGGTCCAGAACTTCTGGTCTCCATGTGGTGGAGCAGCTTTGAAGGCTTCATCGTCTCATTATAGAGTTGTCCGTTGCGTATTATGCAGCACAGTCTTGGTTCATGGAAACAACGAATGGCAATAAATAGGATAAGACCCAGATCTTCATCCACGACAGGGTCTCAGGGGCAGCAGTCTCCACCAGTGCCACCCAAATCACACTGCTCCATACTGTCAACCTTTCTGTAAGTGATGAGTCCACTGGAAGTTATGGTAATCAGGATGGTGCTATGATCAGTGGATTCGACCCAAATCTGCTTCCTTAACTTACCACTGCCACCCCTGCCTTGGTCATTTCATTTCATAGAATTTTATTTTATTTTAAGTTAAAAAAAACCTATACAAATCCTCATGGATCTAATCCAACGATTGACATTTCTACAGAATTTTGATCTCAATTCGAACTCTTACGTGGCTCTGTTCTTGACCCAGGAAACCCTGTCTTCACCTGTTGACATCTGGGATCGACACCAGTTTCCTCTTTGCCCTTTCTACCACCAGGCTGAAGGAGGAAGAGGTAAGAGAGAGAAGAAATGCCTCTTTCACTTTCGCTTTCACGCTTTTCTGCATGATAAATAATGAACATGTTCAAACGCTGAAAGCTGTCCGTGACCCATGTGATGACCATCTTCTCCTCAGCTCTCAGAGGTCAGGAGGCTGAGGAGAAGGAGGCACGCCGACTCTACACAACCTAGAGAAGAAAAGAACTGAGAGCTGCATGAGCTGGTAGTCAAAGAAAAGGGAAAAGGTCTGAAAGAGAGAGAGAGAATCATCAGGGCCATTGGAGTAATAAGACAAAATCACTCCTGAGCAAAAGGACAGTCAGGAGAGGGACTGAAAAGGGAGGAGAGGAGTGAGATGGTGGGTGAGAAGGACAGTGAGGAGGAGGGTGGTGGTGGAAAGCTAAAAGACAGAGAGAGAAGGAAGGAGAAGTTGTAGGACAGAGACAAAGACAAAATGAAATAGAAGCTGAGGAGGGAGTGAAGAGAAGCAGGTGATGGAAGGACAGGGGAAACCAGGGGGGGTTTGACAACAAGGGATGAAATGCTGATAAATGTTAGAGGACGGATGAAAAGACAATTATTTTTCCATTGCGGAGCTTTCACCAGAACTTCACAGTCCGAGAAACTAAAGAGAAGCAATTGTGGGAGATGTTGGAGTGACAAGAAAAGCGGCGGTTAGCAGACTCAGGGACATTCCACCTTCTCTTCCTCCGCCCATGATTTGGAAACAATATAATCCTGAAGACACGTCATCCTCCATATTTAATTAAGCCAACATTTTCATGATTTACTCCATTAGCTTCTCATTCTCATAACCATCAATTCCATCATGTCGGCAGCTGCTGACAACTGGGGCCATTGTTTGCGATCAGAGGAGCCCAACTTCAGGAGGGTCATTACTCATTTCTGGCGTTGGTCGACTCTCCGGAACCAAAAGTCATAAATTATTTCTCTCACACATAATCCCAGAGCCAAAAGCTGGGTGTCAATCACCGCAGAGTCACTCCCAGCCCCCATCGTGTCAGTTCCGTCGCCTCCAGCCCAGAGAGTCATCTATCAGCGGGCGATCGTCCGTTTGGATGGGCACCCTCTGTTATTACCCTCACATCCTGCCCCCCGCCTGGCGGAGTTTACAATAGAACAGGCAGGAAGCTAAGGAGAGCTGAGCCGGGGTAGCAAGCTTTTGGGTGGGTAATTAATGCCCCTCCGTCCCCGTGGTGCTGTCGAGGAGGAGGAGGTGGCATCGATCCCAGCAGAGAAGCGGGCGTCGGGCCGAGGTCAGCGTAGGAGGGACGGAGTCAAAAAGTGTCGAAGAGGAAAAAGGCCTGAACAGGTGGTGCAGTGGAGGTGGGATGATGGGACGGCGGTGTGATGTCAGGAGCGTCAAGCTTGGCAAGCTCGCTCCCCATGAGACGTTGCTTCCGCTCGGGCCGGCTCCCCTTGTCAAAAAAGCCTGCAGCTCTGAGTGACACTTCAAACCAATGAAGAACACACTGTACCTCTCTGCTCTTCTGTCAGAATAGTAAAGCAGAAACACCCAGAGGGGAAAATAATCCAAAGCTGCATTTTTATACAGTAGAAGCAGCTCTTGTCAATGATTCATGAAATACAAGTTTTTTTGAAAAAAAAAGGCAACGTTCCCTGCTGATCTTCACACATACAGTCTAATTAGGATTGGATACAGAAGAGAGTACAGTAGCTGAGAGCAGTGTTTGTGTTGACACGTGATAAATAACAGCAAATTATATAAAAGTGTTTCACACCTCGACTTAAATAAGCTGAGTATCACTGAGAAGGGATGTAAATACTGCATGCTGCACAAAACCAATACTTACATAAAAAGTTCGAGTTGGTTTTTCTACAAAAAACTCCAACGCTCTTCTAGTCGGACAAAATAAGAAAGTTAGTTTTTGTACAAACAAAAACTTCTGTTTCGCTATATGTCCACAAAATAGATAATTCCATACAGCCTGAATTAGCATCGTTAGCATCAGAATAATTGGACGGAATTAAAAACGTAGCCTAACAAACTAACATTAGCCAAGACTTTACGTTAAAAACACATGTAAAAGCATAGGCACAGTTCAAAATACAAAAATCATAACGATTGTAGTGTTAGCAATTAGCTGAAATGTGAAACCATTAAAGGTGTAAATAAATGTAAATATATATTTATGAGCATATATACTGTATATATTTGTATATACATATGTATATAACTGTACAAACTACTGTATGAGTCACTGGCTTCGTCCTATACTCTGATTAAGAAAGATACAATAAATGAGCTGCAATGCTGCCATCTAGTGACTTTCAATTTTATATACAGTACAGTCGTTCATCCCCAAGATAATTTTCAGGGCACAATTGTTACAGATTATACCAGTAACAGATATTATGAGACATCACAGTTAATTACTGAAAACCTTAACAAAAATAACTGGAGGCCAAATCATTTATAAAAATCCCAAAGATGAGGTCGTAGCTGATGGAAGGAGTCGTTTGTGTCTCACCTCCATCAGAGTGGAGCTCGACTGCCACCTCAGCAGCAGACAGTGGACAGTGGTGTTGGTGGCGTCCATTCATATTGTCAAAGAGCAAATTCAACAGACTCACTTTTCTCTCCCCTGGGGGGCGCAGTCAACACACATTAAAGGACACAATGCAATTGAAGAGAAACGCCAGGGGCCACATGGGAGTGAGAGGAGAGACCACGGCAGCTAGCATCGCTCTAACTGTCACATCTTCAGCTACCGTCTCCCTGACCCTTCCTCCCTGTGCTGCCAAGCCGGACGTTGATGGTGAAGTTGAGGACAAAACAACCAGACAGGAAGCTTAAGGTTATACAGTCAGCTATCACCGCATCTTAGCACTGCCTCTAGTGGCCAAATTCACAACATCGTCCACATAAGCATTTCCATCCTCATCAGGAATGACAACGAGGGTGGTGTTGGTCAAGGCTCTGCAGCGGAGGCTGTGAGACGGACAAGTGGCGACTCAGATTGGACAGAACTGGAGGGCTGGCTGTTTACTTTGCCAATTCGTGTCACTGAATTAATCAAGTCAGGAAAGAGGGAGAAGGAAAAGGCTGTTGCCAAAAACATTACTGGAGAAGGAGAGAGAGAGAGAGGGTGGAAAAAAAGGAAAAGTCTTCAGGAGAACGAGACGGGAATGACAAGAGTGTGCCTGTCAGTGTGAGGGATGAAAAACAGCGCCTTCAAGAATACGGCGAGGGGAGAAGCAGCCTCTTGCGCCAAGCTCTGGAAGACGATGCACAGGGACCACAAAGGCAATTATCTACATGCCAGCTTTGTTGTTTGTCACAACTGGCATGTGTTCCCGGATTCAGGAAGCGACTGATGATACGACAGCCGCGAAGCCTGGGGGCCAGACAAGAGGCGGTCAGCTGGGAGTCATTACCTAAAGGCAAATAGACTCTCATTTGTTTATCCATGTGGGTGAAGCATCAGCAGTAATAAAGAATAACTGCTGATGCTCAGTCGCCTGTGCATGGGTGCTCTCCGCTGGTGTTTAAATACGAAATTTAGGCCCAAAATGAAGAAAAATCTCTACTTACTGGTGGGTGCATGTAATGAGAGAGCAAAAAATAAATACAAAATAATAAAATATATAACACAAACAACGTCCAACCATTTTAGAATATCAAGGAAAGTGGTTGGTCTTGTTGACATCACCTCGATTTGTTATTTCGTCCTGTCGATATAGATATGTACCTGGGTTAATCCAGTAGATGGCAGTGATGAGCAGAACAGGTTTCAAACCTCCGTTGAAGTGCGTAGAAACAGCAGGGCTAAGGGAGTTAGCAGGCTTAGCAGGATTAGCTTAGCATAGTCTTGGTGACTGAAAATAAGATTGTTTTTATCATCACGGGCCGTTAAAAATATAACCAAAGGAAAACAGTGATGCGACATTGACATTCAACATTACAAAAATACTAAAAAATAACATATTTAGTCAATATTAAGCACAGCGCTGCGTGTTCCAACTTTTTAGCGAAGCGATTCAGAGACTTTTATTTTGAGAGGCACATTTCCGGTGACAAGTGCGTACGTAATTAGGACAAAATCCATTTGTTTTTCTAAAAAATATCACGTCTTACGGCTATTTTATCTATTTATGAAACAGGTATAAATGATGTATTTGTGAGACCAGGTAGTGAATGAGAAGAACAGTTTGATGTAGTTCACTGAGAAGCTCCAGGAAACTTTTTTCCTGAGAAAAAGCTGGATTTAATTGCCTGCTTTTGGAAGTAATTGGGGTCGCAGTAAATATTGATTGCAGGTTAATTAGGATTGTAAAATCTCCCTTTTTATTTATATAACTCTGTGTAAATTCACTTCCACTGGAACTAAATACCTTTGGTGACACTTAAAAAGCAGTGACGTCTGTAGGCATGAGAACGTGGGAACCTTTGGATCTGGGAGTGAGACTACATACCACCGTCTGACAGATGGAATCATGTAGGCTTGGGGTAGTGGTGGTGGTGGTGGTGGTGGTGGTGGTGTGAGTGTGGGGGACTATTTTCTAAGGGTGTGAAAACCATTGTGCTGGCACCGTTAAGTGCGGCCAGCTGGTCTTTTTCAGAGCATTTCGTCTAATTTAAGCATAAGAAGAAGAGCAGCTATTTTCTTCCTCCCTGTTGTGTGTCACCCTCCTGTCCTCTGTGGAGAAATATTCACGGAGCTGCTGCTGATCATCTCCTCTGAAAATACCTGTTGACAACCTGCAATCTCAGTGCCAGGGACGACACGCACGTCTCCACAGTCTGGACTCTGCTGGTCCACAGCCAGGGTCACTGACACACACAAACACACACACACACACACACACCTCACCAGTTTGTTGCTGTGAGGACTTTACAGAGACATCTCTCACTGTCCCTCACTCTTCACTGTTACACATGTCAAACTCAGGCTCGGGGACCAAATATGGCTCTGAGTGTATGGTATATGGTCCACCAGTATATATATATATATATATATATATACTGATAGGTTATTTATAATATGATAGGTTATTTATAATATTATGGTTTATAAATACATATATACATACAAATAGGCACACATTCACATATATATATAATGAAACAATTCTACCTTTCAGATCTGGAAAGAAGGGAAAACTTCAACAAGTGACATTGATTTATCAATATATTTTATGGCTGAGACTTTGTCCCTGTGGTCCTGACAAGTGCAGTCACACAGGCTGTGAAAACACACACGCACTGATACCCATAGAGTGGCACAGACACACTAATGTGTTTCTACTCCACCTGACTGGACGGGTCAGAGAAGCAACAACGACAAGAAACTTTCAAAATAAACTCCATTTGGATTTCTGGCTCTTGTCGTGTGACGAGCCGTGACGGACAACACGTTCCTGCAGGCGCCGTCATAGTAGGAATGACTAGGAATGATGACAATCCAGGTGTCGGTCCCACAGGGAGATGGTTGTTGTTAGTTTGGATTTTTATTTTTTTTTAGGAAATTTTAACTTTTCTTTTTTCTGTCTTTTAATGCCTGACCAGGTTTACTCTACATTTATTCTGCTCTTAATTTATTTTATCTTATTTTGATGGTTGGATCTTGAATTGTCTGACAGACAAATGTCATGATCAATTGTTAACGATTTCTGCATTTGAAGCTTTAGCTTAACTTTTATAGGTTATTCTATAGGTTCTATAGGTTTATAGGATTCTTTGACCAGAAATCCTAATAATAATGATAATAATCAATTTATCTTGATTACCTGGTCACAGTGGCAGTATTCTCCACTACTGACACCCAAATCACACCGCACCTTACCTTACTGCAGGTGATTAGCCCACGGGAAGGGACCTAAAATTATAACTGGATTTTGGTCTAGAAATTGAACCCTGGAGTTTCACAAAATGACATGGTCAGTTTAGTGGACTAAGTTTAGTGGTTTTGGGTTCACAAGGCTTCAGGTTCAAATTCACCAGCTGCTAGGTTGAGCATAGCAGTTTGATTTGGGTGGCAGTCGTGGAGACTGCTGACCCTGAGACAAGATGAATTAATAAATAATATCAATAACAAGCGAAAGCACTGACACTAATCCCAGACATGACCGTTTTTACAATCCGGGTCTTAAAAATGTTTTTGATTCTCCTCTGAGAGAACATGTGAGAATGGAATCAAAAAATCTGATTTTCAGATCATTGTGACCTTGACATTTCTGAATGCAGCGGTGAGTCTTGAGCGCACGTTCTCTCATAATTCTTCCCAACAGCTACATTCAAAGAGAGATTAAAAAACCCTGCTGTCAGTAAAAATGGCGTGAAGCAATGAATCATACTGATAAAGGTGCACAGTTGAGCGCTCCTTCCTGGGAGCTGCGTTGCATAGTTTTTTCTTTCTGAAGGATCAGAGTGAGGGAAATAAAAAAACACTGCTGCTCAAATATCTGTTCTATAAATACATTTGTGTGGCTGTATTCATCATTTGGAGAAACTTCATAAATATAAAGCCCAGCCAGGACTACGGTTGGCCATCGATTAGTCCACAGTGACTTTGTCTTCCAACAAAGAGACACAGTTTTAAATTATATGTCTGGCCAAAGCAATAAGACGGTCCAACCAGTCTGTTTGTCCACACTAACACAGTCTCCATCATATATCGTCCAAATATTTTTTGGTTCGTTTTTGTGCCGGGGTACGGGTTCTAGGTTACCACTGAGGTCCACTGAGCATGGTACTGTCCCATGATGCCCTCAAGTGGTGTGGATCCCAATGTCACAATGAGGTGAGTGCTTTCTTTCCTTCCTTCCTTTTGAAAAATAGCAAGTGGTGGGCTGACCATGGGTGGGGTTGTTGAGGTACTTTTACAATGATCTAATGTTAAAATGCGCCGTGTTTCCTGAAAGGTTAGGAAACGCTGTAGTATAGAGGAGCTGTCCAAGGTGCTGGGTTGATGTTAAACAAACACTATTCACAATGAAAAGAAAAACTAAGCCTGTCTTGAAGGATACTTATAATTATTCACTGTCTTCTCTACAACTTGGTTTTTAAGTAGGTGACTGTTTTTCTTCAGTTTTTGTTAAATCCCACCTCGAGGAATTTGGACAGTGAAATAGCGTCTTCCAAAGGTTTTGACTAAGAAAAGACTTCCTCCACTGCTTTCTTTTGGAAAAAAATCCTCCTGACTAAAATTCTGTACATGTTATTTTGCCATTTTCCATTCGTTCATGTGGTGGAAGGATCCGCTCTCAGACCTCTGAGTGCTGCTCTGCATCATGATTAACGTTTTTAAGTCCCACTGCGTGTTAATGCTTTTATCCACTTTTGCTCCAATTTTACAAATATAGCACCTGCACACTCACTCTGCCAACATGTGCTTCTATTGATGGTGCGATTCCCATCACTTCATTTACCAGGAGCGGCGTCGCGGACGAGCCTCACTCATTTCCATTTATCGAAATCCCATTTCAATTCCATCTGCCAACTAGTCACCTGTGAAACTAGTTTTTAACCATGGTTTGAGAGTGCACTGGTTTCAGATGTCTACCCATCACCTTTATTAGTGTTTATCCCCAACTATAAAAACCAGTGGAGGGACGCCGAGTGCCAGCGCTGGTCATTACATTGTAAAGCACCGTGGCAGTGTGGCACGCAGCATTGTGCGGTGGAGAAGCCAAGTGTGTGAGAAAGGAATTAAAGAATAAATTTCTCTTTCCAATTAAAAGTCGTATTTTGTGCAATGCGAGCAGAGGGAGAGAGAGCGCCATCAATGGAGGAAGGAAAAACACACACTGTTACAACTCAGGAGGCACAATTACCCAGGCTGGAGGTACGCAATTAAACTGAGCCATTTAAACACTGAGAATCCCTGCTAATAAACGTATAGTGGAGACGGACGGAACGGGCTCCTGCGTCTACTTCAAATCCCAACAGCTGGCAGAGCAGCTGAGTGAAATGTAAACACGAGCTTCCAAAATGACAACATCAAAAGCGGCTGGGCCCATAAGACTTTCATTTACATAAAAGTGCAGATTCTGAGGAAAATTCAGCTTTTTACTTGCCAACTCTGTGACCTACAGCGGGGAAAAAACGAAAAACTTAAAAAGAAAGAAAAAACAAGACTCTTGGAAAAGAACATTAGAGGTTTTTATTGAGAAAGATGTAGTTTTTCAGGGTACAATGTAAAGTGGATTTTTGCAGAGCACAGATGTCATCGCACTGCTGCATTAAAGAACGTGTTCTGTGGAAGCAGCAGTCAGGAGCAAAGCAGGTTGAAAAGTTGAGTCTTTTTGTTACATCTCAGAACATTTTACGACGGTGTTTGATCCAAACTCCTAACTCTAAGTCACTCTAACTTCTCCTGGTCTTTGTACTTTTGGTGCAGCTTCAGCACGTCGTCCTGGGACACTCTGGTCCAGCCGTCGCTTTGGACGTGGTACAGGTTGACTTGGCCGCCGCTGTAGGCGTCGCGGTACGTGGCCTGGTAAATGGCACGCCGGCCGAGCTCGCAGGCCTCGTCCACAGAGAGGTCGTAACGCAGGCCGCTGTCCATGACACCGTAGGCGTACATGGAGCCTGAGCCCACAGCGAACAGGTCTCCGCTCACACGGTTTCCCTCTGAGTCCACGTAGTAGAGCCCTGAGAAGAGAACAAGAAGAAGTTTAGATAAAAGGACGTTGTTGGAATCAGATGATTTTTACTACTGGTGTCGCTCATCATCTAATGTTTGCTGCTTGTAATCGTCACGCAGTTGATGATTCACAGACAATGGAAAGTAAAGGGTTAAATATCAGAAGGGCTGTAAAAAATTATATATTAAACTGTTTTTTTACTTTGTTCAGTAGCCTTTTACTGAACCCAGAGAGTAATTTTTTTTTTTAAGAGAAACTGTGAGAAGTACGTGGCTGCTCCTAATACCAAATAACACACTAATTTAAAAATCACACTGCCACACACACGCCGTGTCCTCAAGAGGGAACATGAACAGCTGCACCCTTTCTAAATGAAGTAAGTGTGGCAGAGAGGAACAGCTGCATCCTCTCCCAGTAAAAATGAATCCAGCCGAAGAACCTGCTGACGAGGCTCGGGCCACATCAGCGCCTGCCCAGGAGCCTCGCTCCAGGTCTTATTGATCCCCGTAAACATGCCAAAAATTAACTATCGACCGGCAACCCGAGGAGCACAGGTGACTGCACCGCGGACTGTCAAAATGAGGACGGTGAGAGGAAAAAAAAAACTCCCATGATAACGTGAACTCCTGCCGATATTTGACGAGTTCAGGAGCTGCAGTATCTCCCCTCCACTGCACATCACTTTGAGGCAGAGATTGTTTGGCTCAGACATCCTAATAACACCCAGAGTCACGGATTCAGGACACCAGTCGACCAAATGTGTAATCCCATGTGCTGTCACCACTCTGACGGATCTGTGAGCCGCAGTTTGCGCCACACCATACTTCTGTGAGAACGCGTGAGGCGTTTTGTTCCACGCGGTGACACACACTCGCTGGGCCTGATCCCAGAGTGACGTGGAGCGGGTGACAAGCCCGCCCACAGCCAGGCTGCAAATGGTAAAGAGACAGGCGACAAAAAGACGGCTGACGAAAAAGAAAATCTGTGAGAAGTGACACGGAGAGGAGCACGTAGACACGGGTGTACGATGCAGCCTATTATCACTCATCTCACACGTTAAAAAACAAATTTAAGAATGCCTTCAGGTGGCACCAGTACCTCTGCTGATGGTCTACAGGAAATAGAAAGCCTCTTGCTTTCCTGGAGGAGGAGGAGGAAGAGATGAAGCAAAAAATAAAATCTCACCATCACTTTCAACTAGCAATTTGTAGCTTCCCCAGCCTGTCGTCAGTTTGCTACTAATCATCCAGCGCCTTTCGATGCACGGGGGTAATTTGCCGTTCTGAGACCTGCCTGTTCCTCTTGAAAACTGTAAGGGACTCATTAAAAAAAAAGGCAGTAGGAGAGCGAGCTGTGAAGGCAGCCTCTTCTGTTGAGTAGCACAGTTGACTGCGGTGGATGAGGACCTCTTCAGGAGGTCCAAGTATAGAAGCGGCACATCTCACCATCCATTCCATTCCTAACACATCTGGGCTTTTTGTGTGACCCGATGTGGTATCACTTAACGGTGCGTGTGCCTCAAACACTGGCAGAATAAAATGTGTCGACATCAATGAGCGCTCATGGGAGAGAAGAACGAAGGGTTGGAATTCACGTGGCCCACACTGCAGCTAAGTGGAAGGAGGCTGAAAGAACACTGCGGCGGTGGCAGCCCAGATAGGCTGCTTCCACTCCATCAATCAGGTGACAGGTGCTTAAGCAGGCGGTTTTTAAACAGCAGCCAGTGCAGCTGGCGAGGCTGACAGCTTTTAGGACGAGGTGAGGAGCTCTGAGCCGAAGAAGGAAGGAAGGAAGGCAGGAAGGGTGGAACTGCTGGAGTTTGAATGTCTGAGTACTGTCCCCGTGTTCTCAGGAACAGTCTGTTCAGGACATGATACTGAGGTTCTCTAATGGACCCAAACACACCCACACATATTCTTGTCCTCTAGTGGAAATCTATTGGCGAGTTGATTCCACTGCATTCTTATTGTTAACCTGTTGCTTTTATCTGCTGTTCCTGATCTGAAGCACAATAATCTAGTTTTTTTCACTGAGAAAAACAGTTATGGATGTCTGATATCAGATCATTGACTAACAATCATTAATACTAGATTCTGACATGAATGTCAACGTTTGATTTTCATTATCAGAAGAAAACCATTTACTTATGTAATATAATTATGCCAATATTGGACATAATCATTCATTAACAGAGTGCTGATGGCCATATTTGTGTATTATTGTCTTTTATTGCATTTTATCTACGTCTATGCTGTAGCGCTGCCTTATTTTCCTCACAAAAAAACCCTGATGGATTAATAAAGTTCCATCTATCTATCAAGGTACTGGTCATAGTTTCATGGGGTTAGCAGAGTGTCCTGCGTTTGATTCCCAGAGGAGCCAGTAGCTTGTAGTAGCCTTGTCCTTAAAATCCCAATTAAAGCTGTTGTTTAATCAGGAATATTTCAAAAAGCAGACAACACGTGGGGTTTTTGGGAAATATGAAAATGGGTTTGGGCAATATAAGTAGGTCGTCACATTCAGAAGTTCAGGATCCCATCATTGTTAGGAGCAGGGGGAGGGCAACCATTAAAAAAGTCACTTCTCTACAGTCAGTGTAGGAGCACATTCAAGGTGTGTTAGGCATCAACCCTGCTCTGATTAAACCTGTCATAACATTTAATTCCATGACACGACTGTGAAGTGCATTGCATTTGTCAACCTATTCAACGTGACTTTTTTATTGGATTTATTGTGCACATGCAGCTTAGGAAACACTACCAGGGGAATAAGTGTTCTTGACATGACTGTCGTTAGCTAACGAGCTCCTGGTCTAATCACGATTGATTTAATTTACATGACATTTACCTCTCTGTTCAATCACCGGCATTCTGGGAGCGGCGGCACAGCTCCAACGGCTCGATCCTATAAAAGGATCATTATTTCCCAAATTGATTTTCCCAGAATTTAACACGTGTCATTTACATTTGTTGGCGTACCACAGGGCCTGTGTTGTTCACACGCAACTCGATGCTCTTCAGACAAAGGAGACATCGATCTCGCTAGATGAACGAGCATTATGCATGTGACCCAGTTGTCAGAGGCTGAGACCCGACGTCTATCATCCCTCCGCGCTCACACTGGCCCGCAGTCCCACCAGTATTGATTTCCCATTACCGTGTCACCGTGGCAGCCTCTTTAAGCACACCTCCTGTGATGTACGGCCTGACCACTGTGTGGCATCCGAAAAGACTCTGCTATTCAAGTAGCAGAGGATGGGAGCGTAACAGGAGCTGCAGTGCCATCTAGTGGAAAACTACGGGAAGTGCCCGTTTGTTTCATCAGTGACCTTGATTTCAGATTTATGCCAGGCAGTTAATTACACATTCAAACAGGGTTCGAGTGATGAACGACGACGTCGTGGACTCAGTGGTAATGAAAACTCAAAGTGTGATCTGTTAACGTTAATGAATGGAACGTGCGGAACATTGTCGGAACGCCAGTCAATAATGAAAACTTGAATGTTCTCCAGACAAACATTTGAAGAGAAGGTAATTAAAGCCAAAGCAGTTTTGTTGATTTTAATTCTAGCTCGGAGTCAAATACTGTTAATAAGAGATGAGGCTGCAAAACAATGATAAAATACAAAGATACTGAAGTCATTACTGTAAGAACATTGAGGGACTCACGGACAAAGACTTTGTTTTGTTAAGGAAGGAGAGATAAAAAAAACCTGTATAGGTGCCTTATTACAAACAGCTAATAATATTCCTGTTTACTACATGGTCTCAGGCCATTCCAAGCCATAACCATGGAACGGTAGCACGGCTCCAACAAAAGAAAACATCACTTAGACTTGGTATTTACCTGGGCCTCTCTTGTCCCATCCACAGACCATGGTTCCCATGCTGAGTCCCATGCCCTTGTATTGGTACACCATGTTGGCCAGCAGCTTGGAGGCCGCCGCCACTGAGATGCGTTCCTTGTTGCGCAGCTCGTAGATACGACACTGACGAGCGAGCAGACGTTCCCAGAAGCTGCAGTCGGCGGCACCGCCAGCCATGGTGCCCAGCAGGTAGGGATTGATCTCAATCACCTTCTTCACAGTCTGTGAGGCAATGTAGGAACCGGCCGTAGCCCGAGAGTCCACGGCCACGATGACGCCATGCTCGAACTAGGAGGAGATGAAAAAAGACAAACATATAAGGCTAGTGATGGCAGAAAAGAACAAGAGGGAAGTGTCAGAAGGCATCCCATTTTTCTTGGCTTCTGCAGAAGTGACAGTATCACAGATCTTCAGCTTGAATTATCCCAGTCGGAACCTTTCATCAGTGTGTTGCAAAGTAATCACAAACCAATGGACTCCATCTCGATCTGAGCGAGACACCTACTGCGAATGTTTTCACTGAAGCAGACTGCACTGCGCTCAGGGATTATGGGATATGGCTGGCATTATTTATCTTTTCTTTTTATCAACAAATCCCCTGAGGAGACGATAAACAACAGCAGAGAGAGAGTTCACTATTTACAGCGTATCTGACACCCTGACAGGCAAGATACAAGGGCTGTTTTCTTTCCCATGACAAGATAATAAGTCACCCAAATTTAATAGAATGGCCTGTGGCCAAGAGGTAGAAGACATATTAAAACCAGAGGGTGGAAGATCGATAGAGGAAAGCATCATGATATTCCAAGAGGGAATTTAATATGCTATATATTTTTAATTAACTCTACATTTTTTTACACATTGACTGAGCAACTCTTCTGCTGAAAAAAAATGCCCTGACGTCCCACTCTTTTTTTCTCATTAACATCAGGGTTTTTCTTTATATTTTCTTAAAGTTATGGTAACTGGACAACATAGGCAAGTTTAAATATTAATCATACATATATTCCCAGTTCTCCTCCGACAGGGTGATGGATTTAAAATGGGGAATCTTAACTTATAATTTAGTCCATAATGATGCAAGTCTGTCTGCCAATCATCCATTATGCACTTACTGTTTTAAATACCCAACCATATTTATAATGGTGTTAGTGTTCTAACCTCTGCCATTGGCAATGTATTTTAAAAGAAAACTGTACAATTACACTGTTTTGCCAGGGGACGTAAAATGGATAGACTAGAGTTTTCTCTGGACGTTAACCCACAATAGAAAATAGATTTTTGGAGTCGTATTAAAAGAGATTTATAGGCAAACCCGTTTACAAATTTAACATAAACACTATGTAAGTTATGTTTACACTTTTAGATATCATTTAGTTCAAATGTTTCTTGGGGACAACAGAAATCCCAATTTTATATATATAAAAAAATATCAAACTATCTATGGATCTAAACATGTATGATTGTACAGAATCTTCACTTGCCATGAGAAAGCGAATTTTAGCTGATAGCATGCTAACGTGCTAACAGGTAGAGCGGCGTTAAATTCAGGTTATATTTACCTTCAACGTATCAAAAGAGTAATGTTTATATAAACTGTTCACTTACGTCGAAATTATATTACATATATATATATCGTCATCTTACTTTGAACGCTAACGTGGTGGTTCCGTGCAGGAACTCTATTTTCCTCTCGATGTCATCTTCCTCCGGGGCACACAGCGGGTTCCTGACGGAAAAACTGATATTTTCTCCCGGGACAGATTCAAGACCTGGGGTGTTCTGTGCGGCATCATATCCGAAAGCAAAAGTGTAACTATTATCAAATGAAAAATCCGCAGACTCACTCTTCAATACACTAGCAAGAGCCATCTTTGTAACTGTGGGATGAGCAAGCAGCTTCCGCGGCTAACTCAGGAACATTTATCAAGTCTCAGTAAAGCTCACAGCGCCCCCAGTGGCTCCGGAGGACCGTGTCTGACAAATACTGCGTAAATAAATAATTAAATTGAAAGTTCAGCAGTTATTAGGAATATGTATTATGATTATTATTAATTTGTGATTATTATTATTTATTATTATTATTACAGAAAATCGTGCTTTTTGAACATTTAATTGGCACCACAGGATATACAGAACAAACAGTAAGTAGGTAGAATACTGAGACCATAACGTAAAATAGAATTTCTTTTGCTGAACAGAAATACACAATGTTTTATTTTGCAGATTTTAACATTGTTCCTCTTTTTCGCTCCTCCACTTCCTTTGCTTTTCTCTCTTGGTCTCTGTAATATTCTTCTCTCAGGTTCTCCCTCTCCCTTTGCTTCCAACCCTCGGCCGTGATATGGAAGAGGTCGACATTATTTCCAGAGTATGCATCCCTGTGAGTGGCTCTGAACACAGCCTGTCTGGCCAATGAGAATGCTTCTTTGTTGCTCAAGTTCCAGCTCAGACCGTCGTCCAGGATTCCATAAGCGTAAGGAGAGCCTGAGCCGACAGAAATGATGTTGTTCTGCAGTCGGGTCCCATCGCTGCACACAAATATCAGCCTTGGGCCACAGTTAGTGTTGTCAGGAGATATTTTTACATCACTACCTGTTTCTAAAGAGCTATGGCCGGAGGCAGAGGCCAGAATGGAGGAGGAATCATGTGGTATCTCTCTATCATCTTCTGCCCTGTCCCAACCACATAGCGTCAGGGCCACACACACATCGGTCCCTTTGAAAGGGTGCAGCATAAAAGCTAAAAGTTTTGCACTTCCACGTATTGACAACCGCCTTTTGTTCCTGAGTTCGTAGAGTCTCATCTCTCTGAACAACATCCTCTTCCACAGTGTGCAGTCCGCGCTGCTACCTGAGGAGGTGACCACAAGGTGCGAGTGAATGGGAATGGCCTTGTGACTGGACGGACACGCCACCAGTCCCCCTGCACTGGCTCGTGTGTCTGCGGCTGCAATGACACCACCCTGGAAGACAAAACCAAGAGTTGTTGTTCCATGAGTCAAAGTAAAGGGCCTGGACACGGACAACGGGTGGTTCTCGGAGGAAAATATAGCAGAGTTGGGGATTTCAAAGGCCAAAGGGCTGTTGCTGGTCAACTGAGAATTTGGATCAGTCATGTGTAACGATGAAGCTGCACTTTCAAAAGACAGAGCAGGGAAATCAGGAGTTTTCTTGAAGTTGCAAACATCTTCTAAAGCCATAATCCACAAGTCAAAAATATATTGAAAATATGAAAATAGTATGTTAAAAAAATAAAACCAGGCAATGTCCACTATCTGCTGCTATGTCTACTCCACATGAGAGCGAAAGATTTCCCCTTATATATGCCCCAATAATATGATACTCTCCATATTAATACAACCAGGTTTGACAAAATGCTATTTTAATGATATTCTATATGGCTTCTGGCTGTGAACTTGATATATGAACACACGCCACTGACCAGGTAACTTTGTCTTGTGAGAAGAGACAAGCATGTTTTTCATTTTCATCCTTTGGTTATTGAAGATAACCACTACAGTTCATTTTTAATAACCAAACGATGCAGTTTTAGTATTTTTAGTGGGTTTTTTTTTTGCCTGTTTATCACAAAGAACAAAACTTCCCTTTATTTATTATTTTTCCTTGTATTTATCATAAATTCATATAAAATACAATTCATATTCATGCAATAATATACAATTAGATTATTATTCATCAACATATTAATTTTCTTTTGAAAAAAATGAACAAAAAACCTTTGGCTCCAAAGGGGAAAGACGCACAGATATCGCGATAGATTTTCTCGCGTAACTGAGCGCTGTCATCGGCCATTTTGGCTCCTTGACGTTATATTAACAAGGTCCACATTCTCACAACCAGATCCAAAATGGCGCCTGTTTCCTCAATCGTCCGCTGAACAACATTGTACCGGAGCCAGTCCTTCAGTCGGCTGCAATCATGGCGTCCGCCAGCACGAGGAGCAGGTTGTCCTGCGGGAGAGACTTGAATTGTGTTCCTGAGGTTGCCGACACATTAGCCGTGGTCGCTAAACTTGGGTGAGGAGCTTCTCTCTCTCTGTTTGCCCCGTAGGTTGTTCAGGAGGTGCAGCCGCCGAGTCGGTAGTTTATTGTCAGTTGATGTGATGTTTGCTAAGCTAGCCGGTGAATTGGCAACACGTGTTTAATGATAACGCATCTTCTGAGGGTTCTCCACCTGAACCTGAAAGGAAGCCCCGAGTGTTCTGTGTTAAAGTAGCGCTGCTTTCTTTCCCTTGGTTGCAGGTTTGACTTCCTGTGCATGCCCTTGTTCCACCCGAGGTTTAAGAGAGAGTTTGAATTAGAGCCCGCTAAATCTAGACCTGGACCACAGACCAGGTCGGACCTGCTGCTGTGTGGAAGAGGTGAGTCCTGGTCTTCACAGGTTGTCTATAAAGACATGATAAAGAGTGGTACTGAGACCAGGCAGTCATTTCATATAAGAAAAGTTCATCCAACCATCATTTACATCCAGAGGATGTAGAAAAGACAGACCATTGTCTGTTCTGACTCTGAGTCTTGTTTACATCATGTGTCTGCTGATTGTCTCCAGATTGGAACACTCTGATAGTTGGAAAACTGTCTCCATGGGTTGACGCAGATTCAGAAATCCAGACAGAACGCAGGAACTCTGAGGCAGTAAGTTCTACTTTCTCATCATGTAGATTAGGGCTGTCAAACTCACACTGGGCCAAAATTAAAAACTGAGACAGTCTCCTCTTAAATTCTTCATGTTCCTTTTCTCCAGATCGGTAATGTTTTTTGTGTAAACATCTAATCTGGAAGATCACAGGGTTAGTACAACAAAGACATGACAATTTTTATTCATCTGTCTCTTTGTCTGTAGCCCTCAAGTTCTTTGTTAATATAAAAATCAAATTCTTGCCAACATATATGGCATATATTTGGCCCCTGGGCCTAAGTTTGACATATTGACAAGCTGTGTTATCTAATAATATTCTTGTTTAAAAATGAATAGAATGGAAATTGATTTAGTCCAGGACCTGAAACCCACTGGATGAAACCAAACTGTCAGAGGTGAACTCTGCTCTCTGTGTCTTCACTTCTTGACCTTCATAATCTCCTACCATCTCTTCCGTGCAGGCTCTGGTTCAGGAGCTGAACTTCTCTGCCTACCTGGGCCTTCCCGTCCTGATGATCCCTCTGAGGGGTCCACATTGTGCCAACCTTGCTCGTGTGCTTCTGAACCACATCCAAACAGGACACCACTCCTCAAACGTAAGACGACCTTGAGCTACAAGAGCCATAAAAGAGCAAAAGGAGACGATGTAATGGAGTTTAAACAACCTGACTCTGACTCTGACTCTAAACAGTTCTGGATGCACGTCCCTCTAATGGCTCCTGAGGATGTTCGGGAAGATCTGATCGAGAACGAAGCCGCCACCTGCATCGATGAGACAAGTATTGATGAGAAGACTTGGAGTTGGTGGGTTTTTACTTCATGAGCGGCCAAGTGCTCTCTGCATACTAAAGCAGAAGCCATTGATTTCCTTTAACATCCAGGCTGGTTTTGTTTACTTGCCTCTTTCAGGTGGCACTCATTCAGAACTCTGTGTGATTACAACAAGAGGATCTGTCTAGGTGAGAGATGACCCTGAGTACCAGCCGCCTCAGGAGCTTCACTGCATTAAAAGAGCGGAGAGAAAAAACTCTTTGTTTGTCACTCACTTTCAGTGTTTTTTTTTTTTTATTCTCGTAGCTATTGAAATAGGAGCAGACATGCCGTCAGATGAGGTGGTTGATAAGTGGCTGGGTGAACCAATCAAAGCAGCCATACTCCCCACCAGCATCTTCCTCACCAATAAGAAGGGCTTCCCGGTGCTGTCCAAGGCCCACCAGAGGATCATTTTTCGTCTTTTCAAGGTAAAGAAATATGCATCTTCTTCTTTTTCTTTTGTCTTGTCCCTTTTCAAGGTTTTCCGCAGCAAAACACGTTTTTATATTTCACCCTGTTTTCCAATTACCTCTACATCTCTTCTCTCAAACCATCTCAATCTGTCTTCTCTAGCTTTTTTTTCCAAACCTTCCTGTCTGTGTTGTCCCTCTAATCACCTCATTCCTGGTCCTGTCCATCTTTGTCTCTCCTAAAGACAATCTCAGCATCTTTAACTCCTCCACCTCCACCTCTGTCTTCTTCCTTTTGCTCATGTGAAGAAACATGTGTTCTTTAATTAAATAGATTAGAATTTTTATTCAAATCCTTGATGTGTTGATTTAGTAACAGCAACTATTGTTTTTTAGCTGGAGGCCCAGTTCATCTTCACAGGCACCAGTCGCCACTCTGACAAGGATTTCAGATCCTACCTGCAGTATCTGGAATATCTCGACCAGAACCGGCCTGCCCCTAACTCGTATGAGCTCTTCGCCAAGGGCTATGAAGACTACCTGCAGTCCCCACTCCAGGTCCGGAAAAACTCTGACTCAGTAATGTGTATTTGGGATGTTCAGTACCACCTGTCCTGATATCCAGTGTTTTCAGAACACTTAATTCTAGGCCTGGTAGTATTTATTAAAAAAATGAGCTGTAATGCTGCCATCTAGTGACTTTCACTTCAATTTTTAGAGTCACAGCATTTGGGGAAACTCGGGCGTTGCCTTGTCAGGTTTTCATTATTGTAGAAAGAATAATGTTTTATTACAGCAATTAATAATAAGCCTTTATTAGGCCAATACGGTCGGAAATTGACGACCAATATTATTGGGCGTCCTTTTTGTATATTTATGTTTCTTATTTTTTTCTTGCAGCCACTAATGGACAATCTGGAGTCACAGACATATGAAGTATTTGAGAAGGATCCTATTAAATATTCACAGTATCAACAGGTATGAGTTGTTGGGCAGTTAAATACTCCTGGTTTTATTTTCAGATGAAATTAGAAAATATTTTCTAATCAAGAATTCCTTTAATTTCTGCCTTGCTGAGTATACTGTAGGTGGCAGTAAATTAATCCTTATTAGTTACAAGCCTAATTGTTTTTGGGTGTGCGTCTCTGTTTTTTTTCAGGCTGTGTATAAATGTCTACTTGACAGAGTTCCGGAAGAGCAGAAAGACACAAACGTCCAGTATGTAGAAGACACTTTTTTACTTCTCTAATCCATGTGGAGTTTGTTTCTTAAATGCATCTTTGTGTCATGTTTACCGTTCTCTTGCCTTGGTCTTTCACCCACAGAGTGCTGATGGTGTTGGGAGCGGGTCGAGGTCCATTAGTCAACGCATCTTTGCGAGCTGCCAGGCAGGCAGACAGGAAGTTGCGGGTGTACGCCGTGGAGAAGAATCCCAACGCCATAGTCACGTATGTAGAGTACTACTAGAATTATTATGGATTTATTTATTTATATTTTTAATAAATATTTGTTTCCAGGCTGGAGAATTGGCGCTTTGAAGAGTGGGGTGACCAGGTCACCGTGGTGTCATGTGACATGCGGGAGTGGGCGGCGCCAGAAAAAGCTGACATCATTGTCAGCGAGTTGCTGGGATCGTTTGGCGACAACGAACTGTCTCCAGAGTGTCTCGATGGAGCACAGCACTTCCTTAAAGGTAAACAATGGGGTTCGTCATGTGACCAGGCTTTGGCCAATGAGTGCGAGGGGATTTTGGGGTCGAAGATTTAGATTCAAGTGAGGATTGGAATGTGAGTCATAGAATAAATCGGGTCGTATTAAAGCTTAGTAGAAGGGTCCTTTTTTTTTCTCTACCTCATGAATCAAAAACACTCCGACTGATTAGGATGTTATTTAATAAGTCAATTCATGCTGCGCTTGACGAGATTATTCATTGAGCTCATTTCAGTAAACGAGTTGTTGCAGCTTTATCAACAATACAGACTTTATTGTCAGCAAGAAAAATAAATGTGTCTCCTCTGAAGCTCCGGAGTTAATGAAGCGCTCCGTAGCTTTCACGCTTCCTTGCATCTCATTTCACTTTCTCCTTCCTCCCGATCATCATGTCACCGTCAGACGGCGGCGTCAGCATCCCTTGCTCTTACACGTCCTTCCTGGCTCCTCTCTCCTCCTCCAAGCTGTACAACGAAGTCCGCGGCTGCCGGGAGCGGGACAAGGACCCGGAGTGTCACTTTGAGACGCCGTATGTTGTTCGCTTGCACAACTTCCACCAGTTGGCCGAGCCCAAAGCCTGCTTCACCTTCAAACACCCCACCGATGGTAAACAGCAGTGGTCGAGATAAAAACCCAAACTCTGTGCGATGTTACTGTAGGATAAAAATATCTTCTTTGCCGTTTTCAGATATGAACAACAATCGGTACCAGTGCCTCCGATTTGCCACGGGCTGTAACTCAGTGCTCCACGGCTTTGCTGGATACTTTGAAGCCACACTGTACAAGGACGTCACACTGAGTGAGTTGACTCGAAGACAGTGAAGAAGTGACTTTTGTCCTGGTATTTGATCTTATTTTTCTTTCTGTTTGCATTAGGTATAAAACCAGATACACATTCACCTGGAATGTTCTCCTGGTTCCCCATCTTGTTTCCACTCAAGGTGAGTAAAAACCTATCTACATTGTTCTCTATAATGTAAGGTTAAATAAAGATAAAAACAGAGGTAATGGCAGATTTTAGTGTAAATGGCTTCTGCTAAGACAGGCATCTCATACAATAACTGGGTTTCTACAAATGATGTGCCCTATCAATATTTTTTGGGGGAAAATGGCTGTGTGTTAGATTAAAACTCACTAGAAGGCAGCATTCTAGCTCATTTAATTAATATCATATGATTTTTTTTACAGATACATAAATGTTACCAGGGCTATATCAATATCTGCTCATAGTTCGTATTGGAAATTATGTGTTTGGACAATATTGGTATTTCAGATGTTGACAAAATATCGGACATCCCTACTGAGGGTGGAAATATTAAATATGTGCGGATATTGATTTATTTTCATGAAATTTTCTTCTGTGCTCAGTAATATGCCTCCTTTTTGTCTCTGACAACAGCAACCCATCTCCATATCCCGAGAAGATGAGATCGCAGTCAGGTTCTGGCGCTGCAACAATGGGAAGAAGGTCTGGTACGAATGGGCCGTGACGGAGCCTTCGTGTTCTGCCATCCATAACCCAGCGGGGCGCTCCTACACCATCGGCCTGTGAAGACAGGACTCCTCAGAGGCGGCAGATAAACTGGCTTGGACTGGTTCTTCACAAATTCCCCTGTTTAGTTTGGGTTTGGACCAGACCTGGACCTGGTCTGTGTTCTCACCGTCTGTTCTGCAGCAGGTGTGGACTCTTATTCCCTGTAAACGGCACTGTTGCTGTGAGATTTGTTTTAGGTCAATGTCAACCTTCTCAGTGCTTTTTGTTTGTTTTTCCCTCTGAACTCGTCTTCAGTCAGACTGTCCCACACATTCCACTGTGGTTCACTCATGATGATCAAAACACATGTTCTCAGCCTAGTGGTTAAAATTAATACTGCAGTTCAAGTCACACAGCACTTGTTATTTTGAAGCTGTTTCATCGTGTTTGAATTTGTCTATTTTTTGTCTTATGTTTGATCGAAATCCTGTCAATAAAGACAATACTGAACTGTTTGAACAGTCGTTTTCTTTTATTCTTTGGATTATACATAGAAATACCACTACATGCCCGGAGGTATACATGTGATATATATAATTTTTCTCTTTTCTCTTCATTTCTCTCCTGTAATAAACACAAATACATAACATTCGTATGGTAAATGCATCTGTTTCCTTAAACTGAAGCACTATTTCGCAAAATATATTTATTGTTCTTAGGAACTGGGAACATTTAGTTTACTTAGTCTGACAAATTATACTAAAATGTGTTTAAAGGCCTATGACAGGTTGCCAAGCGAGGAATTGTGGTCTTGTTTGAGGAAGACAGGAGTGGCAGAAAAGTATGTTCGATTGGCGCAGGATATGTATGAACAGTGGTGAGGTGTGCTGATCCCTGAGCCCCGTCTTCACTTTAGTGATGGACAGATGAGGTCAGACAGCATTCTCCGTGGACCATGACCATCTGTGATAGAAGAGAGTCAGCTAAGGTGAAGAGAAAGATTTACAGGACGGTGGTGAGACCAGGCATGATGGATGGAGTAGAGACACTAGGAATAGGTAGAAGACAGGAGACAGAGCTAGAGGTGGAGGAGTTAAAGATGCTGAGATTATCTTTAGGAGAAACAAGGATGGACAGGATCAGAAATGAGGTGATTAGAGGCACAACACAGACAAGAAGGTTTGGAGACAAAGCTGGAGAAGCCAAATTGAGATGGTTTGGACATGTTCAGAGGAGGGACAGTGGTAGAAGAATGATCCTAGAGATGGAGCTACCAAGTAGGGGACAAAGAGTAGATTAATGGATGCAGTGAGGGAGGACATGGAGGTAGTTGGAGTCAGAGTAGAAGATGGAGAAGACAGGTTGAGATGGAAAATATTGACTCACTGAAAAATGGACCCAAAAGGAGAAGAAGAAGAAGATTGAGGTTATTAAATTATTTTTCCTTTTTTTTATAACTGTGTTTTCCAAGTTGAACAGCACCATTACTACAAACCCAACCCAGTTCACACTGGGGTGGAGTGTGTGACGTCAGGTCAATCGGTGTCGCTGATTGGTTTAAAAACCAACCAGGTTCCCGTTAATGAAGACGGTGAATTAAGAGCAGGTTTCGGTCACAGTCGTTGATGATGAACACCTGAGAGGAGCGAGGAGCAACATGAAGGCCGGAGCTGCTGGAGACACCGACGGTAGGGCTTTAACTACCGCTTAATGGTTATAAAATTCTAAGTTAACTGGTTTATAAACATGTCGGTTTGAAGTCATTTAGTTTTTAATGAGTTGCCAAACATCGGAGGCTAAATTGGGAGTTTGTCCAAACAGGCCGCCGTAGCACATTTACTCATTCGATTAAGAACAATTAAACAAAAAATGTATATTATAGTAAATTAGCTGATTTAAAAAATGTTATTTAAACAATTAATATTAATAAATGTGTGTTTTTAAACTTAGTGTTGTCTCAGAAAAGATGAATAGCTTTGAGAGGAAATGCAGCTAAGGCTAAATTTGTTAACACCAGTTTAACAATTAAGTACCGATATTTTCCAATCAATTTCTCCTTTTCCTACTCTGACTTCCCTTTTCTCTATATTTTTCATTTTTACAGTGATTTGTAACTTTTTTTCCCTTAAATTCTAAGTCACTTTGTGTCTGCTAAATCTAATGTAACATAAATGACGTCTGATAAATGTGTTGATTGGATTTTTATTAGGAATAAGAAGTGTCTCAAAGCTGTACAGACACATCTTTAGAGTCAGAAGTCCTCATGTAGGCTGGAAACAGATAAACATCAGATGAGAACTGTGTTGTGAACAATGCTACTTCATATCTTCAACAGATTAAATAGTGAGTGAGACCTCCGTCAGCTGAAGAACTGAGGACACCATCAGAATGAGCCAAGAGACGAGGAGACAGAGCAGCAGTGGTGGCAGTGATGGAGAAACTGAGGGTCTGACTGAACCCCTGAGAGCGCCATCTGCTGAGGGGAAGGATGCGGCAAACTCTGTGGTAGCTTTGAAGAAACAAATCGGCCTTGGTAGCGCTTGTGCCCTTATTATTGGTGAGGGCACCAGAGTTAATTTTTTATGAGGCTTTCCACTGTCTGACTCAAGTTTTTCAAGTTTTTTTTTTTTTTTTTTAAATATGATTTAACTGTTTATTTAGTTTATGTAAATACTAGTACTATTGTATGTACATGTGGTTTCCTAGGTTTTTTTTTTTTTTTTTTTTTTTTTTAAATATGATTTAACTGTTTATTTAGTTTATGTAAATACTAGTACTATTGACTTTACTTTTAATCCACCAGGAGTATACTTAAGGCTGCAGCTTTCAACAAGAGATTAATACAATAAAATTAAAAATATTACAAGGTTTAGACATAAGTAGCAACAAAAAACTGAATATGTCAGAGCTGAACAGTGAATGTTAGTGGCTCAGTTGGTTAGTAGTAGGTAGATAGGTTAATGTTAGTAGTATTAGATTTGTAGGTAATAGTTGTTTGTGTGTGTTAAGTAACTGCTTTCTAAATTATATTTCATTATGACAATATCACTCAGTTAAGTTTGTATTATGTCTTTTTGTATAAGTTTGTGGTTAAGTTTATTCATTTGTAGCTAAGTTCCTTTTTTATTTTATAAAGCCAGTTCTTTTCCTCTGAAAGGATCAACACAGTAAATGTATTAATTGAAATACTCTCAACAGCAACAAACAAATGTTTTTGATTGCGCTATTTCAGGTGTTGAAGTCGTGCGGTTTGTAGGGAGAACGGAATAAATGCAGCAACAAAAGGGAGAATCATCCTTTGACTGATGTGCAATTCATCACAGATATTTGACAGCTGGTGGAAACAATAGGTCTGTGTCGCAGCAGCCGCGTCGATGTGTCTCAGACACGACGGGGATAATTGTTACATTTATAATCAGGGCTGAACGGATAGCAACACCGGCAGCATGCTGAACAGCTGGAGGATGAGAATGAGATAATTGTGTTAATTAAGACGGCGAAATTCCTGAAATGGTGTCAGGTTTTAGTTTGAGTGACTTCTGATTTGTCTGGTCAAGAAACCTTGTTAACTGGAAAGTGTTTTTTTTTTGTTTTTTTTTTTTTAAAGCAGTTGTAGGCAAAGCAATCACCAGCATGATCTAACTGGCCACACGTAACTTAAATTCTAAGCATCACACACTCTGGCTGCCTTATACAGATCATAACGGTCATTAAAACCACCCTCCCCCGTCTGTCGCGGCCCAACTAATGCACGGGTCAATAAAAAAGCACTCACTAATGGTCGTCCACAAATGTTGAAACTGCAATTTCCATCACCATCAGAAAACGTTTTTCGCAAATTGCGCCGCTGCCTCACGGACAATAAAGAATCCTTGTTATTAGCGTTAGTCTGATTGCATCGTGAAGACGACTGCTAATGTGGCAGAAGCATAGATTTGGTATAAAGATGGAAACGGGCAGTAGAAACCGTCCGATCAACTTGGAAGTGACTTGAAGGTACTGTTTATTTCACATGATATCTGACTTTATTTTTCTTTTTTCCTGTCGTCTGTTTCAACCTCAGGAAACATCATTGGGTCGGGGATCTTTGTGAGTCCTAAAGGTGTTCTGGAGAATGCCAGCTCGGTGGGCATGTCCCTGATTGTTTGGTTCGTGTCAGGAGTGGTCACGGCGATTGGCGCCCTGTGTTACGCCGAGCTGGGCGTGACCATCCCCAAGTCTGGAGGAGACTACTCCTACGTCAAAGACATTTTTGGTGGACTCGCTGGGTAAGGGTAAAAGGAGTGATGAAAAAACCTGCTGGAGAATTCTGAAAAATTTAAACCAAAAAAGTAGTTAAATTGGTATTAAAACTGGGGCAGTTGCTGGCTTAATGGTTAAGGAAGCAGACTTGGATCCACAAGGTCGATGGTTTGAGTCCACCTGCTGCCAAGTTACCACTGAGATCCACTGAACATGGCACCGTCCCCACTCACAGCTCCCCGGGCTCTTGGTTCTTGCTTCAGTCCTTTACCTCGACATATGGGTATATTGAATATCGACAAATTAAATATCACAGATACCAATGCAAACACCTGCTGGTAAATTTAGCCGTTCATCCAGAAATCAGTTGGAAATGTTCAAAATTGATAGCCTTGCATCTAACTTGAGGCTTGTGGGCCAAATATGGTCCATCAAGTCAATTGTGCGGCCCAAGGCGTACAGTAAATTTAGCTTCAGCTTGTATATTGATTATAAATTTCTACTAAAACGATGTATTTCATGACTAGAGATCATCAGAAAACAGAGTGATGTCATCTGTCATCGGCCGTCCTCGTTTGTGAACTCATCTTAACTCTGACCCTATTCATCGTCAGGTTTCTCCGTCTGTGGACCGCCCTGTTGATCATCTACCCCAGTAACCAGGCGGTGATCGCTCTCACCTTCTCCAACTACATTCTGCAGCCCCTGTTCCCCTCCTGCCTCCCTCCACAGACTGGCATCGGTCTGCTGGCTGCCATCTGCCTCTGTATGTGAGGTCTTCCACTTTGTGCTCCCTCTGGTTTGTCTTTTATGAAGGTTTTGAGGCTGTAAAGTCATGAGACTGAGTCAAGATTAGGAATCGGCTCAGAGACGGATTTGACACAAAGAGCTGCTTCAGCTCTGGAGGTTTAATATAAAAACAAACACTGAAGGTCAGAGCTTTACAGACTGAGGCAGAGTTTTCCCCGAACTTTCAAAGTAATTCTCACAGGAAGATGTGAACGTGGGTGGACACATTTCACATTCCTGAGCAGCCTGTCGTACTCCTGCTCCAGGAGACGAGTCTCAAATGGGTTAATGTTATTACAAGTATAGGAAGACTTCAATCCAATATTGGATGGCTGATATTAGCATTATTATGTGATATCATTGAGATTGAATCATGCTTTTTCAGATGATGGAAATCCAATAGCACCATGTCTGTGTTTGGTCAAATTTACTAAACTCTCACATATGGTATGGAGATGTTTAGTTTTTGTGACAAATTGTTGCTGATATTGCTATAGGTTGACATCGGAATTGGAAATTTACTGTTTGAACCCTATTGGTAAATTGTACGTCCGTAGAAAGAAAATATGGGACGTCTGTACTTGAATCCAATCCTGTAGGACAGACTCGGGACTCTCTTGTAAACCCTGCTGTGATGTCATCTGTTGCCGTCCCCAGTGCTGCTGACGTGGGTGAACTGCCACAGTGTGCGATGGGCCACGTGTGTTCAAGACGTCTTCACTGCAGGGAAGCTCTTGGCCCTGGGCCTCATCATAATCATGGGTGTGGTCCAGATTTGCAAAGGTAATAATACATTCTTTAACAATCTTCTTGACGGGACATTGGATGGTGTTTGGTGCCCTCTTCTGTTCAGATTGCAGTTGTCTAAATCACTCATGTTCAGATTCTGTTTCTTTGGTATCTACAGGTCACTTTCACTGGTTGGAACCAAAGCACGCCTTCGAGACTTTCCGGGACTACGACGTGGGTCTGCTGGCTCTGTCCTTCCTGCAGGGATCCTTCGCATATGGAGGCTGGAACTTCCTCAACTACGTCACTGAGGAGTTGGTGGATCCTCACAGGTGATGTTGTGAAAAAAGCTGTGATTCATGAAACATTGGTAATTATCAAACAAACCTCGGTTTTGCCAAATTCGTTGTAATTGAACATAAGGTCCAGTTTTAAAGGGCAAACAGAAAAAAAGTTAATGTCATGCATTGCTGTTGAAAAGTAGCTAAACATGCTCTTTTCTCTCCATCCTCAGGAACCTCCCTCGTGCCATCTTCATCTCCATCCCTGTGGTCACCTTCGTGTTCGTCTTCGCCAACGTGGCGTACATCACAGCCATGAGTCCTCAGGAGCTGCTGGCCTCCAACGCCGTGGCTGTGGTGAGTCCACTTTGAAGTGGAAGCAGCTGCCCTGAAAGCTGAAAACGAGAATTACACTAATCTCTAATTTATGCTAGCTAATTCCCACCGTACCCTTTGAGTCATCATTTGACGTCTTTGTTTTCCAGACATTTGGAGAGAAATTGTTGGGAGTCATGTCCTGGATCATGCCCATCTCTGTGGCTCTCTCCACTTTTGGGGGAGTCAACGGCTCTCTCTTTACGTCATCACGGTCAGTTGAAATGGCAAGTGCTCCCCCTGGTGGTCATCTGTTATTCACACACGGTGTTAGATCAGGTGTGGGCGAACGTTTGTGACTAGGGTCAGGAGCAGGTAAATGGAAACCTGTGCGATGTAAAATAAACGTCATGTGGAAGTCAGCAAAGAAAAAGCTGCAAGGATTCAAGCTTTTTACCTCTTGTGGAAAAGAAAACTTGGAAGACATTGAAAGCTAAAGGCAGATGGATATAAATAATATAAATTAATGAAATAATCTGGGAATTTATTTTATGGGCCGGCTCAAAATACCAAACAGGCCAAGTCTGGCCCTCAGGCCTTAGTTTGCCCAGGTCTGTGCAGTGGTGAGGGTCAACAAGAAAAATGAATTTTACAAATTTATATAATTGCAACCACGTATTGATTTGTATCAAAAGTAACTTCACATACAGTGATAATGTTTTTATTTTTAAATTCTTAACATTTAAACTCGTCAAGGATTGATCTTATTAACTTTATTAATCCCTCGGGATTAGCATTTGTGAATTTAAGGGAAATGTTTCTTTAATCCCAAATTAAACAACATTTTATCATGGTCTTGGCTCAAGACGACTGCTCAAAGACTGGATTAACGTGAAGTAGGTTTTCAGACTGAAGTCTCATGAGGAGCTGAGTCCATTCTCACCTCCCCAGCTGGCAGCCTCTGCTCTGGTGTTTTCCTAAACTTTCCTCTCGGCTGGTGAGCCCATCATGCCATGTGAGCGCCATCTGGCTGCACTCTTGGGGCTTAATTGTCTGTAACTTTGTTTCCCAGGCTGTTTTTCGTAGGTGCACGAGAAGGTCATCTCCCACGTGTGCTGGGCATGATCCACCTGGAGCGCTGCACGCCCATCCCTGCGCTGATCTTCACGGTGAGTCCAGAACGTCAGTATTAAGGAGATTTTTCTATTTCAAGGTGTCGATCAGTGAGATAAAAAAGGCTGGGGCCAAATGTTTAATTTTTGTCCCTTTCTTTTCAGTTCTGTATCGGAGACAAGTCTTATACACTTTTGATATGATCTTACGGCCAAATCTAAGTACATTATGGGCCACACTTGGCCCCCGAGCCTAAGTTTGACCCCCATGTCCTGTCTGTTCCCAGTTGGGCACCTCTCTGCTGATGTTGTGCACCAGTGACATCTACACCATAATAAACTACGTGGGCTTCATCAACTACCTCTTCTACGGCATCACTGTCACCGGGCAGATTGTCCTTCGCGTCAAACAGCCCGACGTGCACCGACCCATCAAGGTACCGGCACAGATGGAGCAGCTCGGCACCGACAGCCTCTTTGGCAGAATGAAGTGATACGTCAGCCGCAGGAGGTTTTAATTAGCCGTACAATCGAAGGCTTTTATTAGAAACATCTGTTTTGCCTGTCAGTCTGCCAATAACATCACAGATCAGAAATGGACCACGACCTCGGGCTCTTACACCGGAAATCCTGGTCTTCTTGGATATTTACGTAGCAGTGTTTGACGTGCTGCTCTGAGAATGTGGACCGTTGTCCACATGGGTGGAGTTCAGTCCCCTTCATACTGTTTGTCCTGGATATAGTCCAGGGGTGTCCAATACATAGATTGGGATCTACCAGTAGATCTCCAAAGAAAGAAGATCCTGAGCAACAACTAAAAGAATAATCGTAGCGATGTATTTCCAGTGAGAATCATTGAGGTACTGAGTCAGACAATGTAACATGTAATGTATAAAATAAAGTCCAGTTTATATAGATAAATATATTTGTTTCAATCTAGATAATTGTCCAAATATTTAATTTATTTGCAACTAGTTGGGATTTGAAAAGAACAGACTAATAGTAAAAAAAAAAACCCCACTGATC
This sequence comes from Paraplagusia blochii, assembly GCA_016785265.1. Taxonomy (NCBI): domain Eukaryota; kingdom Metazoa; phylum Chordata; class Actinopteri; order Pleuronectiformes; family Cynoglossidae; genus Paraplagusia; species Paraplagusia blochii. Next base: position 349,964 of record JAFBJS010007499.1, on the reverse strand, counting down.
TCTTATTTGACGTCTGTCTCCAGGTGAGCCTGGCGTGGCCGGTGCTCTACCTGCTCTTCTGGACCTTCCTCCTGATCTTCTCCATCTACTCTAACCCTGTGACCTGTGGTGTCGGCCTAGCCATCACTATGACTGGGGTCCCGGTGTATTTGTTGGGAGTCTACTGGGAGAAGAAGCCTCAGTGTTGCAACACTGCCCTCGGTAAGGTGACATAAAAAAAAAACCTTAAACATTGTATAATAAAAAGAAAAAGCCCTGTTGTCAGTTGATATTTTTGGCATCATTCTTTGGACCAATGTTACTAATATTAACCTGAACTGATCTTTTTTTTTTTTTCTTCAAATCTGTTAAGGTAAAATGACTCACCTGTCACAGAAGCTGTGTCTGGTGGTGGACCCAGGTTCAGGCTCCAACTAGACCCAAATACCCCAACTACTGTACTCAAATGGATGTGAGAAAAAGAATACAGACTCTTACAGCTCAGTAAGAGGCAACAGGAAAATATATACCAGGAAACCAAATGTAAACTCACTGAAAATGTTGACACTCCAGTCTACCGCACTGGAAGTTTGGAAGATAATGTGTTGGCATTATCATTCATTCTGCACTTTCTGTTAACACACTGTACAGAAGCTGATCATCACTGAAATGTCATGTTTTCACTGCAGCATTTACACCACGTGTCAGTGTGGGAAAAGAGCTGGGAAAGAAAATAAAATATTTTAATGTTTTCGTATGATAATCAAATCAAAGTTGTGTATTTTGTCCTCCGTGCTTTTACTGCACCGGTAGCGCCAGGCCAACACCTGAGAAGTAAAGCTGCTGGTGTTCTTCTGCAGCTCATTAATCTTTCATCCACCTGTTTCTACACCTGACTGATAACGGGCGGCGCACGAGAGCAGTCGGGATCAAATTGCGGAAGTTTTGGAAAAGAGTGACGGCGTTTGTGGTAAAGACGTCGCCCAACTAAAAGTAAGGCCAGAAAGGGATTATTACTGCCTTCAAAATAAGGGTCAACCGCGCTACGACTATTCACTGCGATACGTATTAGGGATCGGTTAGTGAATTATCTTAATTTAAATGATTACGATGTATATAGTTATATAATATGAAATTATTGTAATTTAAATATATTTTAATTTAATAATTATAATGTTATGTATTCCAAATTGCACTTCCTAATTGATTTCAAAACCTTAATTGTTTTAACGAGAAGAGAACTTCTTAAATGTTTTAGATGACTTTCGCATTTGAACACAGTTTGGTGAAATTTCGGGAATGATGGCAATATTGATTTAATTAACAATTAGAAGCCGAGTTAATTGTTTTACTTCGAAGGCCTGAGCCGGAAGTTGTGCGGAAATCAGACACAAACTTGACGCTTAATATTTGTAACTCCACTGACGGGGCTTTCAGCCAACAGACTGCAGCCGTGTGTCGGAGGGGGGCTCGGTTGAACCGGTGTATTTTTCGTGTTAAACTGCCCTCTGTGTGTACTCCTTACGGGTAAGTTAGGGTTTATTTCTTTAATATGGACCTTAAACCGCTGTTATTGACCGGCGGCCGGGCTAATTTAGCGGCTAGCGCCGTGTCGGGGCGGCCCCTGTGTCGGAGCGGGTTTGACAGCATCTGCAGACTCACTCTGTGGTTTAGCCTCGTTACACTGACGGCATCACGGTGACAGCGGGAAGATCCAAGGGGCTCCGAACTTTACTCTGGGATAAAACTCTGTATTTGGGCGGTTTATTAAGTTCACCAATGACCGACAGAGAACCAGTGTGAGCGGAGAGAACGGTGTTTTCTACCTCTGACAGCTACCTGTCCGCAGGAAAAGCAGCCACTGTTTGTACATTTCTGACGTTGGTTCCAAACTTGTGAACAGACACTGGCGAAGTACGGAAGTCGATTAAGGACAAATGCACAAACTAATCATTTAGTTCTTGTTTTGTTTAATCCAAAAAATTAAGATCCAATTCCCGTCTACGAGATAAAACATGTAAATACACGCAAAAATTCTTCAACCAGTCTTTGTTTTGCGATAAAAGTGCCAACAAAATATCTTAGATTTAAAGATTACGCGAAGATTGTTCCAAAATTATCTTAAATCTGGAAACAATCTGCTCTTTATACTTTTCTGACTGTTATATTACTTTTCCTACATTTTCTAATGTAAAATTATTGCTTTACTCACAAAACCCTTTTATTAAATGATGTATTATACATTAAAGTTTTCAAGATCCTATTTTAGCTTTTTAGGATGTCTGAAATCAAATTTATGCCCAAATCCAAAATACTGATATTTCCAAACACTTTTTTAGTCTAATATCAACTGATACCGATACAAGCCTATTTATTTATATTTATTTATTTACCTGTACAAACTACTGCATGAGTGTTCACTAAATGAGTTGCATTGCTGCCATCTAGTGACTCTCACGTTCCCCAAAACTATTTAAGGCAGTTTGGTGAATAATTTGTGGAAACCCAGGCTTTGAATTATTGGATTTTCATCATCTAAAATTTTTATGAATTTTTAAAGATCCAAAGCCCCCATTTGTGTTTACAATATCCCATGAAGTAACTAATCTATCATTAGGAATGACTTGTTAACAATCAACTGTACTTCATCAGCTCAGAACCAAATGTTTCTTGTAGCGAACTGCGTTCATTTATAGTCACAGTCTTTTATTTCCTAAACTCACAAATCTACAGCGATGTCTCCGTCAATACCCCTGCAAGAGATGATCCGGGCCATCAGGTCTGCCAGGACCCAGTGTGAGGAGCGGGGCGTCATCCAGAGGGAGTGTGCTGCCATCAGAGCCCAGTTCAGACAGTCCGACAACGGGTCGCGATCTCACAACCTGGCCAAACTGCTCTACGTGCACATGTTGGGTTACCCAGCCCACTTTGGTCAGGTGGGAGGATTTCACTAATGCCTTTCACGGGTTCTGTGAGTTTTTTCCTGGATTACACTGTTGATTTCCTGAGCACTGATCCCTTGAAACAGCGGTCCCTCAAACTGGGGATGACTGGTATGGTGTTAAATGGATATTTGAGAGAAAGTGGAGAGATATGATGCTGTTAAATGCCAGTGCTTTCCTCCAAAACAGAGGTAAACATCTCAGAATCATATGTGGCATTCCAGCAATTTGGCAAAACATTGGCACAGTTCTCCAACAAGAAGTCCTGCAGGGGTTCATGAAACTTTTTGGAGATTTTTTCCCAATCATTTTCATCAAATTTGCCAAATACAGATTGATCCAAATCCAGTAAATGTATCGGTGCTTCAGCCGTCATCTTAAATTACACAGAAACCTGTGTAACAGCCAGGAGGGTGATATTTCAATGTAATAATTATTACAGTTAAGTGATGACCTGAGGTTTCAGTTCTTCCTTCTGAAATAACCACGTCTGTAGACTCCGGTAGAGCTGTAGGACCAGTGAACCCAGCTAAGACTGAGTCACGACTAAATTCTTGTCTGTGTCAGGAGTGTCAGAAAGTGGGTCAGCACTGCTCCGCTTCAGCTCCAAGGCTCCAGCTCTGGAGCTGAGCCCATCTCTGTCAGGGATCGACAGAACCGTGATTGTCTGTGATAACTTGAGGTGTTATACGAGTTCTCGTTCTTCCCAATAGATGGAGTGCGTTCGGATGATTGCCAGCTCTCGTTACAGCGAGAAACGAGTTGGGTACCTGGGAGCGATGATGCTGCTGGACGAGAAGCAAGACGCCAGTCTGCTCATCACCAACTCCATCAAAAAGTGAGCGCAGTCCAGGGAGAAAGTCAAAGTCTTACAAAGATCAGAGTAAAGAGTTGCTCTGATTTTTGTTGGTTTGGTTGTTTTAACATGTTCTGATGTAAGAGCCAAGATTATCAACGCAGAGAAGTCATAGTTTAATGATTTATTTTTTCTCTTATTTTTTTATCAAAACAAATGCATTTTTCCAAACCACCACTGAGTTTGTCTGTCTGTCTCTCTCTGTCTCTCTGTCTTGCAGTGACCTGTCTCACAGTAATCAGTACGTACAGTCTCTGGCCCTCTGTACTCTGGCCTGTATGGGCTCAGCTGAGATGTGCAGAGATCTGGCTCCAGAGATTGACAGGCTGCTCCGAGCCTCCAACTCCTACATCAAGAAGAAGGTGAAGACGGTCGATCAGTGTCAGTGTTTGGGTAGAAGACTAAGATCGGGTCGTTCAGTTTATTCAGGGACACAGTTCAGCCAGTGACAGCCCTCTGATCCCTGGGGCATTAGTGTCAGACTCCTGGAGCTGAAGACTGTCCTCTCTCTGTCCTCAGGCTGCCCTCTGTGCAGTCCACATTGTCAGAAAAGTCCAGGATCTCGGGGAGCTTTTCGCCCCAGCAGCTCGATCCCTGCTCACAGAGAAAAACCACGGTAGGTTGAATATCATGACTGTTAGTATTATATGTTATTAAGTAGGTATTTTTGTAGAACACAGTCCAGGCTCTTCTCATGGATCTTTCTATGCACATGAGCCAGACCTGGGCCACCTACGTCTAAGATCCTTTATTGTTACTTTTTTTTTTGTATTAATATTAGTTGCACCAGACAAAAAAAATAAAAGAAGGTGAATAAATTGGACTGGATAGCTATACTCTGGAGTCTAGGTTGCAGCAGTTCCCTATAGTGGGTTGGGCATGTTAATAAAAACCGAGTGAAAGGATGAAAAAGTGAAGTTCTGTGAAGTGGTAGTTCTCCAAACTCTAGACACTCTGTCAGCTGTTGTGATCATCCACAACTCACAGGTTTCAGTTGACCTTCTTCCTCCTCTTCTTCCTCCTCAGGTGTGTTACACGGTGCCGTGGTCCTGATCACTGAGCTTTGTGAACGTAACCCTGAGACACTGGAGCGGTTCAGGAAGGTAACACGTGCACGTCCACCACCCACCACTGCCCTCGTGATGGTGAGGTTGTGTAGTCTACAGTGTTTTGTCTTGTCTGTGTTTCAGACGGTGCCTGAACTGGTGCTGATCATGAGGAGCTTGACTGTCTCAGGTTATTCTCCAGAACATGACGTGGCAGGAGTCAGCGATCCCTTCCTACAGGTTGGAGAGCATTTCAACCACATCTTCTTATAGCAATAGATGTGTTTTATTTGTTCTGGCTTTTTATCCAAACGCTGGACAAGATTGACAGATAAAATGAATCCTATCTGGCCCCCGGGCCATAGTTTGCCCATGTGTTTTTTTTTCTAAGTTATCTATATTCACAGTTCACAGTTACACCTGTTTCTCTGTGAATTCTAAAGACAAATGCTCCAGGTTAGTGGAGTTAAATTACCAGGAAGTTTAAAGTCAAATATTCACTTAGAAAATGTGGGTCAAACTGAATGTACGGCCCCAGGAGTTTACAAAGCTTTTTCTCATGTCTATGCAGCTGCCTTTTTAACCTGATGAAATAAAAGTTGATTTTTTTTTAATTCTACAGCAATGAACAATATTTGTTTCTTGAATAAATAATAACGAGTAACTCCACAGTCTTCCATTCACAACCAGCCCTTCCAGGGAACTGTGTTGTCGATGTGGCTCAGCAGTAGAAATGAGTTTGACTCACAGAAATGTTTCCTTCTCAGGTTCGTATCTTGAGGTTGCTGAGGATTCTGGGACGTCATTGTGAAACAGCCAGCGATGCAATGAACGACCTCCTGGCCCAGGTCTGATATGACACAACTCAAACATGTCCTTGTTGTGTGTCGTAGTGATGTCTCTGGACTAGTCCTCAGCTGGTTTGATCATGGTACTGAGTCACAGGTTCTTCCTTGTGTTGTATTTATGGTTGTACAGGTGGCGACCAACACTGACAGCACTAAAACCGTAGGAAACGCCGTTCTGTACGAAACTGTCCTCACAGTGTTGGACATCAAGTCAGAGAGTGGCCTCAGGGTAAGGACACAATTTTTCAAGGATTCAGGGTGAAAATGTGGAACTTTGGACTCATGGAGACTCTCCTGGTCTTTCCTGCGCTGCAGGTTCTGGCTGTGAACATCCTGGGACGGTTCCTCCTCAACAATGACAGAAACATTAGGTCAGTACCGTCTGATCTCTTTCCTCTCCTCACCCGTCCTCGTTCCTTCCGTCTTTCTGTATCACTTTCTCCTTTTTTTGTTGCACAAGGTCACACTGAAAATGAAACTTTTGCAGAGATATGGGAGAAAAAAAAAACGCTTCATTATCAGTGTCATTCCTGAGGCCACAGCAGAAGATTAACCGTCTGTTTTTAGACAGATAAATAATTCATGGAGCTTAGCTGCAAAAGTCAAGTGCAGCGATGACTCTCTGTCGGAGGCTGATGAAGAGGACGAGTCCTGAGCCTGGACAGATTTACATGCTGCTGTCGTCGTCATCTGTTTCTCTGCAGGTATATCGCCATGACGTCTCTGCAGAAGATCGTCAACACGGACCACAACGCTGTGCAGCGTCACAGAGGAACCATCGTGGACTGCCTGAAGGACCACGACGCTTCTGTGAAACGGTAACGATTCAATGGTTGTTGTCACCTATAGAACATCAGACTGTGGTTCCATACTGCCATGGTTTGCAGACCTACCTCAGGTGGAGACGGTCCTGGGTTTTTCCCCAGAGAAAAACTAAAGAGATATGACTGGATTCTCTGGATTAAATGAGCTAAATTAGTAAAAGTTGATTATATTTATACCCTGGCTCACACTGTGGCCTGGTATCAAATGACCTATGGCCCGGCAGCAGTCCCCGTACTGGAGGTTGAGAACCCTGGATTAAATCAAAATGCTTTTCCACAGAGAAAACCTGTTTCCAGAACGACCAGAGTTCACTCCTCACCTCCTCATTTCCTCAGAATCTTGGAATTTGAAGTATTTCTTTAAATTAATCCTCTTTTCCAAGCGGTCAGATTTAATGCAGTGCTGTACTGGACTGCTGACCTAAACGGGTTGTGACCTGCTTTTACCTCCTGTAGCCAGGACTGGGTCTTTACTGTGTTGTACTGCAGTAATCCTTCCTTGTACTGCAATGCTGAGGTTGTCAGGTTTTTACTGCAGCTTTACTGGAGTTTTTATTTATGTTAAGAATCTATATTTACTTATCTGCTAGATGGTAGCCATAAAGAAGTGCTCTTTTATTAGCAATAATACAGCTTTAATTTTACACGAAGCCGTTAACACAATGTTATTACCATACAGCTCTTTTTGTGATGCTATCAAAATGACCTTGGCGCTCCTGAGGGGAATGTCAGCTAACAGGAAGTGGATGATGTGGATGATGTGGACTTCCTGTCCTCACAGCTGCGTGATGAAATTTCAGACGCTGATGATGGAGGTGCAGAGATTTATTTTCTCCCCCTTCTCTCCCTGCAGCCGAGCCCTGGAACTCTCCCTGGCTCTGGTGTCAGCCTCCAACATCCGCTCCATGATGAAGGAGCTGCTCCTCTTCCTCTCCTCCTGCCCCCCCGAGCTCAGATCTCACACTGCCAGTGGCATCTTCACTGCAGCTGAAAGGTGAGTGGACACACACACACGCCGGACCAGGACCTCGACCAGGACCAGAAGTGTAGATGATTTGAAACACTGTAATTAGAAATAAGAAACTTACAAAATATAAAAAAATAAATTTATTTACACTGTATGTGAGTATGTATCAGTTTAAGGTTAGGGTTAGGTTATTGGATGAATGGATGGTTAGTGAGTCAGTTGGTTGGTTAGTGGGTTGGTTGTTTGTTAAATGGTTATTTATTCATTGGATAGTTGGTTTGATAGCTTGGGTGAATAGTCTAGTTGTCAAGTTAGCTGGTGAGTTAGTAAGTTTGTTGGTTGGTTAACTATTTGGATACTTGGTTACTTAGTCGAGGGAATGGTTGAATAATCCTTGAATAATTGTGTGGTAACTTAGTTGATTGGTTGGTTGGTTAGTGAGTTGGTTGGTTAGCTGGTTGACCTCATTAACCTCTTCAGTAATACCTCATGGCCTTAAAGTGGATCAGCAGAAACCAGATCCAAGTCTTTAAGTCCTGCTGTTAGAATTATTAAAACATAGATGCAATATTTTTGTTAAACAGGTGTTTCCTGGGTCTGTGACCAAATGTCTTCCTCTGTCTCCTCTCAGTGACGCCTTAGTGTCAGTCAACAGCTTTCATCGTTTCAGACTCCACCTGAGTGCACTCCACTGTGTGTGTTTGTGTGTCTGTACCAGTGTGTAGATGGAGAAGTTTTGCTGTTATCAGTCTGAGAGAATGTTCTGACTGATCTCCACTGGTTTGGTTTGGTTTGGTTTGGACACCACTGGTTCATATCTACTGTTCATGTGGATCTACTCTGTGAATCGAAGTCACTTCTCTGAGCACTGAGCTTGCTGTGTGTGTGTGTGTCTGTGTGTGTGTGTGTGTGTGTGTCTGTCTCTGTCAGGTATGCACCGTCCCAGCGCTGGCACATTGACACCATCCTGCATGTCCTCACCACGGTAACTACACTCCCAGCCTCTCACTTTGCTGAGCTCTAACACTGTAATGTCGTCTCTGTGCAGGAGCACAAACATATACTGAAATAAACTGGTGTTTATTGTAGCCATGTCTCTCCTTGTGGTGAAAATGAATACTGCAAACAGTAACGCATTTCCATTTTGCATGTTTGATTTTTTTTTTCTCTCTATTTCCACTCTGGCAGTCAGGGGGCGACGTACGAGACGAGACTGTGCCTAATCTGATCCAGTTGATCACCAACACCTCTGAGCTGCACTGTTACACCGTCCATAAACTGTACAGGGCTCTGCTGACTGACATCTCTCAGGTGTGTGTGTTCTCACAACTTCACAGAGATCACAGAGTGTGTGTCTAAAAAATTAAACTTAAGAGTCGTCTTTGTCCTGTTGTCTTCTGCAGCAGCCCCTGGTGCAGGTGGCCTGCTGGTGTATAGGAGAGTATGGAGACCTGCTCCTCACAGGAGAGTGTCAGGAGACGGAGCCTGTGCAGGTAAAATCACAGGGAAAACATATACTATCAAGATACAAGCCTAGATATGAGACTTTTGACATCATAAGTTTGCAACTTTAGTGAGGTTTTCTTCTTCATCCTGGTGAGGAAACATCTAGAAACATCAATTTCCACTGGACCTCTCTCTCACCGTCCCTCTCTTGGTTGTTTAGATGATTAGATGCCTGTTTAGATCTTCTCCTTTCGGCTTGTCCCTTTTCTTCTTTAATAATTAAGTTGTAAAGTATAAATATATACTTATATTTATAGAAAATATACAATAGCTTTCAGCTGGCTTTTTTGTTATTTCGTCAGGTCTCTGAAGACGACGTCCTGGACGCTTTGGAAACTGTCCTCCAGTCCCACATGTCGTCTCCAGCCACCAGGGCCTTCGCTCTCACTGCCACGATGAAGCTGAGCACGAGGATCACACACAATGTGGAGTAAGAGATGTGTGACCTTCAGGACCAACTCAGGTTGATGTTTGGAAGACAGTGTTGAAGGTTAAAAAGCTCTTCTTTCTTTCAGTCGGATCAGAAGCATCGTCAGCATCTACGGCAGCTGCATAGACGTGGAGCTCCAGCAGAGGGCAGTGGAATACAATGCTCTGTTCAAGAAATATGATCACATGAGGTAGGTTGCAGAGAAGGAAAAGAAGTGAATGATTTTTTTTTCTTGGTGCATGAATCTAGAGAATCAATTGGTGGACAATTGTCTTTCCTTCTCTGTCCACAGGGCGGCGGTGTTGGAGAGAATGCCTGTCATTGAGAAGAACTCCTCAGGTCAGAGTAATGGAGAGTCAGCAGGTGAATCTGCAAAGACAGAGCCGACGGTCACAGTGAAGTCAGGAGAGACTTCACCTCCTCAGCCGCCTGTGAACCAGGTACAGAGTTGATGGTTTCACACTGAGCTTTGGAACTGGATTCATCTGGTTTTCCTCCAGACCTGGTTCTGGATTGAAGTCACTGTTCTGTTCATGTCGTCCTCCAGGTGTGTGATCTCCTGGATCTGCTGGGAGGATCTGAAGAACCTCAGCCTAATCCAGCTCAGAGCGCCACAGCAGCAGGTCTGACCACAAACGCCAGCAGCTCTGCGGGCGGAGACCTGCTGGATCTGCTGGGGGGGTTTCAGGCGACACCTCCAGCCCCAGGTCTGAATTTTTAGACACAACACGACAAAAACAAACAAAACGTTGGCCGTAATTCTTCGTCTTCTCTTTCCTCAGCTCCGACTCTGAGTGTGTACGAGAAAAACGGTGTGAATTTGACACTACAATATGAAAAACAGTCGGACGCAGTGCTGACCGTCACACTCACCGCCTGTAACTCCACCGACTCCGACATCAGCAGCTTCAACCTGCAGGCGGCGGTGCCCAAGGTTTGTTCCTGATGATGCCTGTAAACAAAAAGATCAGAGATTATTAGACTGATCATTAACCAAACAGTGGGTCACAGGTTCAAGTCTGTCTTCCCGTCAGTGGTGAATAAGTGGACAAAAAAAAATAGGTTTTCGGTTCTGATTTTATTCTTTATCAGATTCTGTCCTCGACTCCTGACTCACACCTGTCACCTGTCTTACCTACATCCACGACATTCTTAGTTCATGAACAAAATTTTATTTTATTATTTTTTTAGATTTTTATCGACCTGTGGTGGAAAAACTGTTGCTGTCTCTGCTCCTGTCTTCCTGGACAGATGAGTCACAGTTGTTTGTTCTCCCCCACAGAGTGTCCAGCTACACATGAAGGCCCCCAGTGGTGACGTTCTCCCTGCAAGAGGCGCAGCTAAGGTGACCCAGATGGTGGTTCTTAACAACCCAAATAAGGTGAGTCAACAGAGACCTCCTCGGTGACCTGTAGAGATTTGGAGCAGTCACAGAGCAGCTCAGCTTCAGACTTTGTCATCCATGTCCCATTCAGGTGCACTTGAAGATGAGGATCCGCATTTCTTACACCGTCCAAGGTTCAGCCTTCCAGGACATGGTCCAGGTGGACTCATTCCAAGGACTCTGACAGCAGTAGATCTCTCCAGCTGGGCTGGACTGGACTAGACTAGACTAGGATGCCAGCGTTAGGTTGAGTCAGCAGGCGTCAACCTTCATGGACAGCCTGCTGTGGAACCCTCAGTACTGCACTCTCACTCTCTGTCTCACTCTCTCTCTGTCTCACTCTCTCTCTTACACACACAGTGTTTTTCCTGTGTTTTCATAACAGAGTCTCTAACAGGAATCACAGCCCGTTACAGGAAGTCACAGTTTTCTTGGAACTGGAGCATAAACGTGATTAACCACAAGCTTTAAATATTCAGGTAAAAACCATGGACATACTGTAAGACACACAATGTCCATAAAGTACACGGTTCATGGTGGCTGCTGCTAAAGGCCACTGGAACTACAACACTATCCTTAAACTCCAGAACAGTGTTTCTTCGCTGTTTTCATTTTTTTACCTCCTTGATCTTCACTTGAATCCATAGCTTCTATCTCAGCACTACCACACAGGAACTCTGTCCTCACCTCGTTGTTGTTGGTGTTGTTTTTAAGAGGTGACTTTTGACTGTAATGAAGAGAATATTGAAATACAGCCATGTGTCTGGACTTTGTAGATTCTCCACTGTGACCTTAACAACTCCTCACTTTGAAATGTTTTTAAGTTTGATCTACAGTGTTCCTTTTCTGCATCACGGTTCTCCTTCCACTGCCTCATTACATCGCAATGTTTTTTTAGAAAACAATCTCACAAAAGTGATGCTCTTCATACAAAGGTTTTTGCTTTAAAAATGTTGATTCTTGTTTGAAAAGTGTGTTTGGCAACGATCGCAGAGGTTCATACACAGTATACTATCAACTGATATAATGCATGCTCTGGGTACGACTGTCTCTCTGTCTGATTTCTCATCATTTTCCGTCGGCCGCTCGTTCCTTCACTTGGTTTTGCTTCATGTGATATTTTTTTCTGAATATATGACTGTCTGTCTTATTTTCAGTAACTCTACTCTCATAATTACAGTTTAGGGTTGATGATAGTGTGATGGGGAAGTCTTTAAGGGTGGATTTATGCAGAAATATTAAAATACCTTTGATTTTGGAATGTTTCTACCACTACGACAGAAGAGGAATCACTGTAGTCCTTAAATATCACAGCAGCATTTTTTTTACTGTGTGGAATCAGACTTTTATTAAGAGTTTGTAGAGTCCGGCAAATCATTTTATAAACAAGAGAATCATGACTGTGTCCTCCGACTATAACAAACATGGAGCATGGCCCTGAACTGAAGAATGTCTCTGGGACATTCTGGACATAGAATAATCAACCCGTCCTTGTATTCTTAGCCACAAACAGAAACACTCCTGTGAATCAAAATAATGACCAAATAATGATTTGATACTGGTAACAAAGAGACTGTATGGAAGTGACGTGGTCTAAACAGATGTGTGAAAACTCCACCAGTATTTTACACCGTTACACTGAGATGCACAGGTGTAGTATTGGTTTTTATCGTGTCACCCTGTTCAGACAACCTTTTTTTTTTTTTATTAAAAAATGTTTTCAGAATTTTTGGCTCTCCAACTCTCATCTTTCTGTGTCCGGATGTGATTTTTAAGAACAAAGCCTGGATTACCTTCACCATTTATTCACAAGCAAAAACAACACAGAGCCTTCACACACTCTTTGACCGTGCGTGTGTGTGTCTGCATCAAATAACCAAACTCAGAAAGACAACACTAGCTTATTAAAAATAAAGACAACCGAATGGGGCTCAGTCTTTCTTTCTTCTGTTTGTTTGTATTCTTCGTGGGTGTCGGTTCGGTGTAAGGGCAGGGTCTCAAATTAGTATTTTATGGTGGTTAGATGGTGATCAACACTCGGCACGGGGTTGGACACGTTCTTGGCAACTCAAGACAAGGATGGGAAGCGTGTGCAGCTGTTCCAGCTGTGGGCCGACGATCCTCCTCTTAGTGCCAACACAAGGTGAAGCACTGAGCCTCCCTGGATCTTGTAGTCCGCTGCTGTCTTCTCATCGTTCCTGAGTGAAAGGAAACATTGGTCATCATACAGAAATGGTGGAGAAGCACCAACCAACGGCTCCAGCAAACAAATAGAGCTCACATCTGTTTCCCACTGTAAATGAGTCTCTGTTGCTGCGGAGGAATCCCTTCCTTCTCCTCTACTCGTTCTTTAATTCGCTCCACCTGGATTTTAGGAACAGTCAAAAGACAGATCAAGTATGTAGGATACTACATCTAGATATTATGCAGTTATGTTTGATTATTTTTTTAAGAACGGACCTTGTCTGTGGGCTCGATGTCAATCTCAATTTCTTTCCCAGTGAGAGTCTAAAAAAAAACAGTGGCATCAAAAATTAAATTCAGCATTAAAAAAATAAACTTAACGTGAATGCTCTGTTTCGATGATATCGTGACCTGAATAATAACTATCTAGTAAAATAATGACTTGAACCGTCACCGTAGTTTTTTTTAAATACGTCCAAAACGGTGGTATATATACAGATAATATAGAGAATATGCACAGCATCGGTTTTCTGGAAACAAATCTAACTGAGCGTCATTTTAGGAGACATACGGAACTGCACCAAAAGACCGCGGTACAAATGAAGAAAAATGAAATGGATAAAAACAGAAGATCGAGCTAAACATGCTAATAAACACTGGCCTGAAAGAAATGAGAGAAACCGGTCAGTGGCGGTAACGGGCTACTATGCAACAACCGTTGGAGAACGGGAGAAAAGGTATAACATTAAACAATAATAATAAATAACGCACTTACCTTTACTTTAATAAGCATTTTGAATAATTATTTGACTACAGACGACAGGGGTGTGTTCTGTTTAGTCTCCAAAATATGAATAAGCGAATTCACAGCCTACTTCTGGATAGCTGGACGTTACTTCCTGTGCAGCGCGCTAACCCTTCCGGTCGCCACTGCGACAAATAAAATAGTACCGCTTGCTCTTAAAACAATTGAACTAGATACATTCCAACGTAATGGCTTCAAAAATACCGTACGTTAGTGATGGAATGTAACATTTGGAATTAATAATTAATAAATAAAAGCAGCATCTTAAAAATGAGTTGGCATTGTAAAAAAAAAAAACAAATTATGGGCTATGTAGCGTTTTACCTTAAAATTACATAAATAATAATTTTAACGGTACCCCTGAAATAGTTATAAATTCTTTAAACATCAAAACATTTTCTAGATATTGTCTGTTAATAACTATGTACGAATCCCACTAATGTATACAACTAATTCAGGAATATCTTTGTAAACTATTAAAATCAGAGAATTGGGAATTGCTTCAAAGAATTAAAGTTAAATGATGAGCCACGGTTTCCTTTTCCTCTACACAGTCATAAGGAGCAGAAGCGAAGTGCAGCCATGTTTTCACAGCTGATGTTGATGATTAAGTTAATGAAGCAGGAAGTCTATAAGGTGAACTTCTCCCAGACTGTTTCACATTGCTTAGTCATGGAGACCCATCTGTACCTGGGTGTTGTAATCCTGGCTGTTTTTGCAACGACTGTCACGAATGCAGGTATATTTTTCCAACAGAATGTGATTAAGTCTCACAAAACTGACAGACACTGTTAACATCAGACTTTGTTTGCAGAAATCACAGTGTCATGTGAAAAAGACATGGTGAGCATCCGATGGGTGTTCAGCGCAGACTGGGTGACAAATGCATCTCGCCTTTTCCTGGGGAGCTGCAGAGCATCTAGGCTGAATGTTCTGCACACGGGTGAGGGGGAAGCACAGTTTAACTACCCGTTTTCAGCGTGCAAGTTTAAAAAACTGGTAAAGTTGATCACATTATGTAAAATATAGTTCCTTAAGTTGAATGAAATAACCATCTTTTCATTCTTAACAGGTCAAAGGAAAGAGCACCGTCTATGAGAATGAACTGACCTACAGGCCGTATCCAAAGAGCAAGCCTGCTGCTGAGGTGTATCCCATCAAGTGTGTCTATAAAAGGTGAGTTTTTTTTCGCCCTGTTTCTATGTTGTTGGCTTTATTAGTTCATAGTTATAATGACCTTGTCACCATGTTCCAGGCCTGACACATGGATCCCTCCTTTCCTGAGCCCTGGGTCTGGCATGTCTGAGGGCTGGGGTGGGCTGGTCTTCCACATGTCTCTACTCAATGGTGATGTCTGATTTTAATTCTTGGTGATTTTGTCCAAACACATAATGGGCTGACATTATTGGTTGGCTAAAGTGTGTTTTTTTTTTCTGGCATGAAATGTGTTCTTTTCTTTGTAATTCCCACCAACAGAACAACTATCAGGTGTAGCCCAGACCAACGTCTTCCCTCTGGGTTCTTTTATGCCAATATGGGCAGCGGTGGAGCAGAAATCCCATCAGCCTTTGCTGCTGTTAATGGAGGAGTGTGTGGCGGCGTCAACACCAACTCTTCAGGCGGACAGCCAGGTTTACCCCATCATCACCAATAAGGGGTAGAGTTTACACTCCAGTCCTGGAAGTGTCTTCAGGGGAAGACAAGCTGCCGTTAAACCGGTTTTATTTTTACCAGGTGCCTGGTGGAGAGTGTGAAAGGAAACTCCATGTTCCTGCCTCGCCACCACTCGTCTGCCATCGTCCTCTACCTACAGGCCTTCAAGTTCAATCTGGGAAAAGAGGTGGATGAATAAAGAACTGTTAAACTCAGTAGTGGTGTTGGATAAAACACGCACTGACACGAGTGTCTTCCTTACAGGTTTACATCCACTGTAAACTGGCTGCGTGGGACCCTGAGGTTTTTAACATGAGCAAGAAAGCCTGCCATTATATAAAGGAAACTGAAAGGTTAGTAAAACAGGCTTCAGTCATGTGACCTCATAGAAGGCCTAGTGCTCCTACGGGATACTGAGAACTTCCTGAGATATTGTTCAGACTTTTTCAGAAATCAGAATCAAATCCAATAAGTTAAAAATTTATCAAGAATTGTGGATAAAATCAGAGCCACCTGTAAACAGCTGTATTTCAATACTAGTCCATTATGTAATGTTAGTTATAATTTCTCTTTTCTCAGCTGGGAACTGCTAGATGATCCATCTCGAAGTGAGCTCTGTAGCTGCTGTGCTTCAACCTGCAGGACCCGGTCCAGGAGAGGACTAGTCTGGGGTATTGTTTAAACTTGGTTGACCTACAGTAGTATCTGATTATCCAATAAGAACTGCCTTTGACCAGATTTATTCATTCTCCCCCAGGATCCCACAGTCAGACCTCTGTGTTGGGACCTCTGATCATGGTGGACCCTCAGACTCCAGACCAGCCACTCCTCTAAAGGCTTAAAGCTATTGACCTAAATCTGCTGAACCATCGAACACAGACTGAAGTTAAACTGGTCTCCCACTCAGGACAGTTCATGATGTCTTCAACGAGATGTATTTTCCTCAGCACTGATGGACAATAGGTTTTGCTCTAAGGTCCTTTCTAACCAAGATCAAACACCAACAAAGTTGACATTCATCATGTCCTTACAGATGATGTTCTGTGTGAATAAAACTGGTTTAATTCACTTGTGGTTCTGTTTCACTCCTGTTTGTTGCCTGAAGAAACAGTCAGACTTGACACATGCTGCTACCTGGTTTTTCCAGTGGTGATATAATGTAGACATATTCTGACATTAATTTGACTTCCAGGTATTTAGTAAAATGTGTAAAACAGACTAATTAAATAAAAGTTAACAACTAAATACAGAACATGTTCCTCAAGAGCAAAATGACCAAGATTTTCTAGATGGGATTTTATATTATGAAAGCAAATAAACTAATGTGTGAGTTTAGATTAATTTTTTATTGGCCATATTAGAACCTTTATTTTTAAAGAACACCTATCTTAACAAATTTTATGCTCTATTTTTCCTAATATTTTGACAGTAAATTACTGCAACTTTTCCCTCAAATTGTAAGGTACTTTGGATAAAAGCATCAGCCTGTTGTATTGTAATGTAATAAGCTGCAAAAATACTATATAGGAATAAAAAATATTTGACGTAAATAATATATAATGACTTTATAGACTTTCCAAGATTTAGCATCACCTGCTGATTGTGATTCTGAAATTCTCTACTATCCTCATCTTTAGCTACTAAATATAACACATCTCTTTTTCTAGATTAAAGAAATTGACATAAAAATAACAAGCTATAACTAAAAAACTATAATAATTAAAATACCTAGTCCACTGTCTGATTTGGATAGAAGATGATTTTCCCAGGATGCACCAGCAGGAGGTCACTGTGACTTCAATAACTGTTCCAATCAGGTTAACGACAGCTCCACCCGTGACCGCTAACACGCTCCAGGTGAAGGTCATCAGTGTTGACCAGTGTTCCCTCACTGTGACCCATAAAAGTATTCCCAGTGTTTTCCCACTGTTTCCAGTCATGATGGCGTTCCTCTGTCACCTGGTGCTGTTCTTCTGTCTGATCGCTGTTTTTTCAGTTCATGCAGGTATTGATCCCGCAGTTAAAAATTAATTTTTAATGTTTAAATGTTTTAACTTTTCCTCTCCTTCTGACAGACATGAAGTTGGACTGCAGGCCTGATTTTGTCACCTTGGTGTGGACTGAGAGCAGAATGCACGTGGACCCGTGGCTCTTCCGTCTGGGCAGCTGTTTTCCAACCAGCGTCACAGGCATGGAGGCTGTGTTTAGTGTGGATCTGGATGACTGTAACTTCAACAGACTGGTGGGTGGGAAGGCTGGGAGATGATGTGGAAGACAATCATGTTCTTTGACAAGTTGTGTGTGGGAATTCACACAAATTGTATTATATATTTAACCACTGCTTCCTAAACCACTAGGCCACCAACTGCCCTAATATATTTTCTGCTCTTTTCCTGCAAAGCCAACATTTTTCCCCAACAAATGTAGAAAGCTTTTATTTTTTTTTTTTTTTTATTTAAAATTTTATTTAAATTTACAGTTATTTTTGTTTGCAGAAATGCCAATCTTTTTGCATCTGACCAGACCTCGGTGTCAAATTTGGACAAGTTTATCAACAATATCTCTCGGCTGAACTTGCACATAAGATCCAAAGACGTTCACCCCTGTTTTGTGGGCCGCTGTATATCTATCTATTGATTATTAGAATTATTTGTTTGTATTAATATATCCAAGGTTGATTTTCATCTCCAATTCCAAGCAATTTACAGATGTCTTATTTTTGCTCCAAGCTCATGTTTTCAGCAGTGGTCTAGTAATACTAGTCTTCTTCACAGGTCACTGGAGATCAGATGATCTACACCAATGATCTGACCTACCTCTCCTCCCACGAGGCCTTCAGTCACCCTGTTTGTGTATATGACAGGTGTGTTTTCACTCTTTGAATCCTATGCAGATATGAATCTCTAGCAGCAGCAGTTCTCTTTATGGATTTATCCTTCCTACGTCCTTCCTATGTGTATCCCTAGGCCAAAAGACTGGTTTCCACTAATTTATGATCCTGTGTTTAACACACACGGTGAAGCAGGTCTGATCTTCCACGCTGGACTCATGAATGGTCGGTCTCAGAATCTTAAATGTCGTCTGTCCTTTTATTGACTGTAACTAACCATGTCCTTCACGCTTCACTCTGGGTAGATGACTTCTCAGGTCCGGCTGTGTCAAACAGTTTCCCTCTGGGCTCCTTTATCCCAGTCATGGCCCGTGTGGAGGAGGCTACCCATCAGCCCTTGCTGCTGCTTCTGGAGGAGTGTCTGGCTGCTGACACGCCGCAACTGGTCCCAGAGAGCAACGTGTACACGATCATTGCCAATAAAGGGTACGACTGTTGCCATGGAAACGCTCGCTCCATGGTCTGTTTTTGGAGGAGACGATGTTAAATGAGTTGTTCCCCATGCAGATGTCTTGTGGACAGCAGAGTATCTCGTTCAAGATTTGAACCCAGAATAAAAACATCTGAGATCAAAGTATCTCTTCAAGCCTTTAGGTTTGCCTTAGGAAAAGAGGTAAATGTATTTGTTTTTTTGTTGTTTCCCGCCAAATCAGAAGAGGTGACTGTTTTATTTTTATAATTTGTGGTGAAACATCTTGACAGGTTTTTATCCATTGCAAGCTTTTGGCTTGGGACCCCATGGGTCTTGACAACACCAAAAAGGCCTGCCACTATGTTCAAGACCATGGGTAAGAAACATAACTATTACCTTATCAAATCTTCATCTTGGGATCACTGACCTTGCTTCTTCCAGCTGGGAGCTTCTGGATAATCCAGCCCACAGTAATCTGTGTGATTGCTGTGACTCGAGCTGCAAGTCCAGGAAAACAAGGAGCATTGGATCAGGTTTCTGAAAGTTCTTTTCCAGTGATGCAATAATCCAAATGACGTTTTAGGATTAAGATAATGATGAATATCAACCATTTGATTCTACAGGGGAGCTTGGAGTTAGACACCAGGCAGTCATTGGACCTTTAACCATCACTGAGAGCTGACCATTCCAGGTGAGGATTAGAAATGAAAAGATTCCACTTGTGCTGGGTTAACTTTATAAACGTCATGTTCTTTTACAGGAATTGATTCATCTTTTGGACCATCTGCATCAGTCTGATTTGGATTTTTATTATTTAGGCTTATGAAAGCTCTCCTCCTGCCTCTCCTTGTATTCCAGATGTGTGGTCAATAAAGATGTTCCAACCTTTCAAGTTGTTTTCACCATTTCTTGAAGTTACATCTACATACAGTGATCTGTGTACATAAATTGAATTCATTTTTCTCCTTGCTGCCTGTCTGTTTTGGGTGAGGATTCCCAATAAGGGATATTTTCCTGTTTACTGTATCTTTATTTTGCACGATTGTTTGTAAAGTGCCTTGGGATACTAGTAGTTGTAATTTGGCACTTTAAACAAATTATGGTTGAAGGCACTTTTTTTTTTTTTTTCTCTAATTACCAAGCTAGTCCCCCGGCTCCCCCATTTGTTTACAATAGTGTGGGACAGCAATTTTTTAATTCACGAAAACTCTAGTGGTGTGAGTTTCCATTATATAGTTTGTAATTGTATTCAATTAAATATCCTTTACATATTTTCTAAACTGTTTCTCTTTATTGAACTGACAATATGAACTTCACCTGAGGCCTAATCGCTAAATGCTCGTCTAAACAACCGCCAGATCGTCAGTCCCTGAAGGTCAAGAATCTTCTGGATCTTTTCTAAAACTACTAACGGTAGGAAAGCGGCAAAAAACAAAACCGAATACGAAACTTTTCTGATTACTATTAATGTTCTAATTTCTCCATCGTTATGTTTATATTAACATTTAAAGTTAACACATCGGTGGTTGATGTTCGTTTTGTTCTACGGGTTTGAAGCTAAAGCTAAGCTAAAACTCGCTAATTCATGTCGCTGAAATCAATAACGACGGTTTTATGTGGATGTCCATTTAAGGCCATTAGTATTTTTATTGTTGTATATGTCCAATATAATGACTTAATAAAAAAAATTGTCTTTATTTTTTGTTTCCATCGTTTAGCAGTTAGCATGTCTGCGTTACAGGCTGAGATACAGGGTTCGATTTTCGCGTTTTTGGCGCCTCCCAGCGGCAGTGTGTGTACTGCAGTCAGTACGGTTTCCTCAGTGTGGGTCGATAATGTTCCTATTGATATGGAATTGTTGTTTGCACGAGAATAAATTAGATGTAGTTACATTTTCATTTGTTTTAGATTATAGATGTTCACCAATAATGTTAACTCTTTGATTTTAGGCGTTCAATGGACTGGTTCCACTGTAACAAGTGCTTCACACAGCGAAGTTCTTCATTTGCTGTCACCAGCTGTGGGCACATCTGTTGTGAAGCTTGCATTGTGTTGAGTAAGAACCTATTAGGTGTTTATAATGATCTGGTCCATGGTTCCACCTTCTCTCACTTTTGGTTTCCAACTGGACTTTCTGTTCAGATCAGTGTAGTGTGTGTGGAGGCAGCTGCAGTTACCTGACCATCACTGATGAGGTTGGTTAAACCTGACTGAAGGCTATAAAATCATTAAAATGTAGCACAAACGTTCAATTAATCCTGGTGAGGTGGCTGCATATAAGGTAGGATCAGAATGTTGCATCCAACTCCAAACACATTTTTCTGTTTCAGATGAAGCCACAGGAAAAGGTGTTTTTTAAGGACCCGCTGAAGCTAATGCAGACACGAATGGAGCACATGTCACAGGTTGGTTTCATCCCTGCAGCATCTGCTCGATAACTCCAGTGTTCTTTACTTTTTAATTGCCACACCAGACCTTTAAATGTCAGAGCAGACTGCCAAATAAATAACCAATGTGTCATTCTGTAGCATTAAAAGATTAAAGGTCTCTTCAGCTTAGCACCACGGTCCCAGAGGGTCTTCTAGGACGCCCTGGTATAATCCTTCAGATAGGACTGATCTAAGTAAGTGGTTAAAGAATTATACAAAGTGAGATCTCCTTTTCTAGGTGGCAGTTTTTCAGCAGAAGCAGATGGAAAGAGTCTTTCTGCACTTCAGGCGTAAGAGTGTGGAACTGGAACGGCGTCTGAAGGAACTCACAGATAAAGGCTACAGGTGACTTTGTGATCTGTGTTGTGTTGCTTCATGGTCGTGTCAGTAAAACCATAGACTACAGTCATACCTCTCTCCCTGGGAACAACAGGCATCTTTCTGAGCTGAGGAGAGAAAATGACATTTTGAAGAAACAAAATTCTGAACTTCAAAAAGAAAATGCTGAGTTGAAGAAGCCTCTTTCTCAGAGGAGGGTAAGTGTCGATGTCTGAAACAATTAATTTGAGTTTGTCTTCATTTTAAATGTGAAAAATTCCAGTAAGCTGTTTTGTCATGTGTCATTACCACAGGTTTCTCCAGGGCATCTTCACATCGATGGGTACAGTCTTCAATGACATGATCTTTAATGCAGATGTTTTAACACATGATACACACACTGTTCCAGACTCTTCCATGGACTCATCCTGCCAGGGAACTTTATTTCAGTGATGATAGGATCAATGCAGATTTGCTGGCTGCATACACATGGTGTAGTACAGAATGTCAAGTACCTTGTCCTGACTCTGGTATTTACATTGAACCAGAAATGTTCACTTATGGGAAAAGGAAATATATTTCCATCCTCTTTACATAATTCTAGTGATCCTGGTTTAACTGTAGTCCCACCCTCCTCTGCCCATCTTGGCTGACAGGAGTGGAACCCCATATGGTCTACTGCTGCTGTGGCCCATCTGCTTCATGGTCAGTCATGCTGTGTGCTCAGAAAAGCTCCACAACATTCCTCACTTATAGTCTGGTCACGTGCGATGGTTGTCCAACCTTTGGGAAACTGCCCCTCACTAGGGTCTATGTTTTTGTTGACAAATTTCTCATTTAATACACAGGATGTATGTCTGGGTTTGACAATTCTGTTGACGATGTATTATAATTCATTTTTATAATACGTCGTTTCTTTTTTTTTGCTTCTGTCACCTAGTGGTCAAAGAATGACACTACCAGTGGCCATCACCTCACCAGGTAAAACCAGATGAAAACTAATAAATCGGATATTTATAAATTGTATTTTTGAGTTAGGTGGAAGGAACATTTTGGAACTTTTTCCCATCAACAAGTTAAGAATTAGTATTTTAGAGCTAATGTTTTTTCGTTATTGAACTTGTTCAGACAAACATTTTTGGAGAATATTAGATAATTATATTTATATCAGGCTGATAATATCAGCTGACCAATATATCGGACATTCATAGTTTAAGCCAGATGAATAGCAGATATCCTATATGTGTGGTGTTTATATTCTGCAAAATATTAACATTGAAGAATATGTTTTCTTTACACAGTGACTCCTCATCCAACTTCACTGTCCAGGACAGTCAGGTGTGTAATTCTTTCTTTTTACTGTATAAATAAACCAATCTACCTAAATGTCAAGAGGGGACGTTTTCAACATCTCAGTGCTCAATGTATCTGGTCCACAGTCACTTTGGTTCAGCAGAATCCCATGGTAGGACCAGGGACAGACGGCGCAGTCATTCCACCCTCACTGTAAGTGTCACACTTTCCATCCACTGCATGTCACGCCAGGACAGTAAATTCATTCACCTTTTTTTTCCCACAACTGCAACATTCAATCGTGTGAAATGCCTGAGGGCTATTTATGCCTTGTTTCATGATCAGACCATAAAGTAGTTTTTTACAAGTCATTGATTATTTTGGCAGACTCCTGGATCTGCTTCCTCCATTTCCAGCAACAGCTCTCAACATGGACTTTTGCAAAGTAAGTTGTGCACGGGAAAATATTTTACTTAGCCAATTTCCAAAAGAAAAACAAGATCTTTATTTTGAAATACATTTCTTTTTCTCCTTGGAAAAGGAACACCTACATCCTTGAACAACACGAGGTAAGAAATCCTTCCATCTGTTACAACATGATTCTCCAGTGTCATGAGAAGTAGCTTTTCCTGTAATTGCCGTGTCACACGACTGCTTCTCTCAGGACTCAGCGTCCGACTCCTGCTTTCCAGTTTCAGTTTACAGATGGATTCTCAATCCACTCTCCCAGGTACTAGTAAAATACAACAGCGCCAGCGGGTGAAGTGTTTGTTTCTAACTTACTGCACCACGTTTCCTCAGTTAGTGAGAGGTGTGGAATTAATGTAAAGGTTTGAATCCAATCACAGCTTCCATACCATGTGAATATGTTCTAGAAAATATTGGTTAAAAGGGTTAAGATTATCTCAACATCCAGGACTAAACCTCTGTTCAGACATTCCTAAAGAAACAAACTCTGTGTTGGTTTAGAGCGCAGCTACAAAATCCTTCACAGTTTGGACTTTAACTAACAACTAAACTACAAGTGAAATCCATCATGTGTAAAAGGCTGAGACAAGTTGACCTGAATACAAATGGCAACGACAAATGTGTCTTACTCAGTATAGTTATGTCAAACCTGTTCATACATATACATAGATATTAATGTGTTTCTATATATGTACTTGATTTGTATGCATATAAATGTTATACACATATGCATCAACTAAAAATCTACATTTGTATACATGTAACAATATACACACACATACTGACTGAAAGTAGACGGCTTGTTCAACTAACGGTGTTTTAATATTTCTGTCAACAGTTACTGTAAACAGTTGATTAAATGTAAAATGACAAGCAAAATAAAAGACAAAAAAAGAATTACAGTGTAACAATGTTCACAAATCCAAATAAATTAAAAGAAATAAATGACACGAATCCAAGTGTCATTTTTATGGGATAAACAATGACGCGATTTATTGAAGAGTCTTGACATAAATGGATTTAACAAACATAACGGCAGCAGGCCCTGAAACCAAAGTGCAAGATGTCAGTTTAAAGTGTGCATGTCCAGTGTGTGCTTCTCATGAGGAATTATTGGCTGTTAAGGAATGATGACACACAGTAATCGGCCAGCAAATACATAAAACACGGAGACTTTCCAGAGCAGTCGTTTTGCTGCCTTTTCCAGGTACCAAACGTTCGACCAGTTTAAATTACACTAACAGCTGACTAAAAAAAATCTAAAAAAAAACAAAAAAAAACTCAAAACAACACGTAACAGTGTACAAATTATATACAGCATTGAGGGGAGCAAAATATGAGTTCAAATCAAAATATATTAGAATGAGCAGGAAATTAAACAAAAGATCAGTAATGGTTTGCAGTGAGGACCAGGTGATACAAACCAGCCCCGATAAAGCATCTTAGACTCTTGACCATGCAAAGGATGGGAGGAGCATTGGCACCTTGTGAAGTTAATGCTATTTTGGGCTGTGACATATAAAACAAATCCACAGACTGTGGTTAACAGACAGAGTCAATTTATCAAGCAACTTGATCAGCTACACCTGGGAATCAGCACAGCCTCCTATTGGATGTCAAGAGTTGCCAGTCATAGCCTGGTAAAATGTCTAACTAGTAAAACCTATAGGATTGCTACAACCAGCTCTTAACCCTGGTCTACAGATATCCTAAGACGTCCAGTGACATTATGCTGTTTTTTTCTTCCTTACTAATTATATAATATATTGCTTTGTTGGTTTACTTCACCACACGAAAAGGCCACTGTGTTTGGAGACCAAAATGTTCTACTTTAGCTGCACAGAAGAGGTGCGGATGTAAAGTCTGACGCAGACCAGATAAAAGTACTTTGCAAAGATTAGGATTACAACAGCGCACTGTCCACTCTGCACGAGCAGAACCTACAGAGCCATGGTTCCAACAGCACTGATTTCCAGCACTGGTTTGAAAACTACAACTGAGTGTGTGTTATGTACTCTTCTTACAAATAAGTTTGTATGGTGATGCGTCAAGTGTGTATGAAGTGAGATTTTGGTCAAATAGCACAGCCCGGTGGTTCCAGTGTCTCAGTCAGTAATAACCAGTTCTTTGTCAGTCTCCACAACATCCCGAGATGCAAACCAATCCCTTACTTGTTGGTAGCTCATTTTTGATTTCTTGCACAAGGTGTCGAGGTCTTTTTCATGAAGTGTGCCATTGGAAAGGTAATATGAGACCAGGGGCTGTGAATCAGGTGAATCGGAACTTGTTCCATTTGTCTGAATTTTCCGTTTGCGGCTGCCAACAACCCGATTGACTGGGCCACTTTCGTTTAATAAACCGCTGCCACCTTGTTGGTTTGCAAGGTCCGCCAAGAACTGGTCACGGACGTCTTTCACCCAGCGAAGCTGACCATTTTTGACTGCGTATCTTGTGTCACCAAACCACTGAATGACATCAGCTCGTGGTAACCCCGTAAGCTTGACCAGTTCAGTGTAATCATCGCTCTTAGGCCACTGGCAGCGCAGGAAATGTTGCTTTAAAATATCCAACTGCTCCTTGGTCTTTCTCGGACGCCCACCAGGAGTCAGCGAAGGTGACGTGGTCATAGCTCCTGAGAGAGGTGTTTGTAGAGGACTGGATTTGGCTGAATTGGAAGACTTCTTTGTGCTGCTGCTGTTTTTATGTTTAGTATTCAGAAGAGGGCTGGCACAGGGGGAAGACTGAGGAGATGATATGATGACACCTGATAATTCTTGTGGGCTATCTGCATCAAGTTTGCAGATCTTAGTCAACTGCAATGGCTGTTCTTCACTCTTCACCTGATCTTCAATACTGTCTGCGTCTTCGGTGAGCTCTTCCACAGCACCACCTTCTTCTGCCTCCAAAGCCTTTTCCCCAAATGCTTCCAGGCTGTGTGTCAGGAAGTTCTGGAAGAAATGGGAACTTTTTGTTCCACTGCTGTTTGGCTTACGGGAATTTTGAGTGGTCAGTGGAAGCGGATGACTTTGCTGTTCGGGTTTTCCTCCCACAACGGTGTGTTGAGAATAGCTCTGGGCTGCTGCCAGGCTTCCTCGGCCTACCCTAAGCTGATAACGGCTGTCACTGAACCATTTACGAATGTCATTGCGGGTCAGCCCAGTTTCTTCTTGCAGCCGCCTTAGTTCCACCTCCGCAGGCCAGTTCTCTCTCAGAAAGCTTTTGCGCAGAGCAGCGAGCTGAGCTTTGGATTTTTTGTAGCGGCTGTGACGGTTCTGCGGCGAGGATGAGTCGGAAAGGTCAAGGGAGACTTCAGTGGCTGAACTTTCTAATACCTCCGCTGGTGGGCGATAGAAGTATGAGTCCTGAGGGGGTGGAAGGGAGGAACTGAAACATGGGACGGAGGGCTTGGCTGGTTTGTAGGAATCTGGTGACTCACATGTTGGCTTTTTCTTTGGGGGAGTACAACTAGATAAAGTTTTCCCCACGTCATCGCTGCCTTTATTCTCACTTAACACGTCATCACTTTTATTGCTGTTGCTCTTTATTTTTTCTTCCTCCTTGCTTTCAGCTGAGTCATCACAAAGCTCAGGCACTGCCAGTTTTCGTTGGGTCTCCTCTATCTCTTCGGACGACCAGCTGATGCCATATTTAATCCTCTGGACCATAAACCACACTTTCACTTTGTCCAGGGGCAAAGCACATGCTTTGGCCAGGGTGTTAACTTCCTGGGATGATGGGTATGGAAATAAGTTGAAAGCCCTGACCAGTTCTGGGACAGAGTCCAGTTCTCGTGTTTGATCCGACTGTGTCCATACCAGTTTCAGTCCCTCTGACACCAGAGGCAGGCACACAACCGAGTTGTGGTTAGTGGTGAAACTGGCCACGCTGCTGGTGTTGCTTTCCACCGAGTTAGTGGAGCGGCACAAATCCTTGGACAGTCGTTTGGCTTCAGCCTTTCCTTCACACTCCAACTTTATTTTGGTTGCTAACGAAGACTCCTTCATGTTGAAAAGTAGTCCATTTTGACCATTGTGTTCACTGTAGGTTGCCATCTGGGAGCTGGGCATAGGCTTCAACCTAGGAACAAAAAAGACACAGATTCAGATGTTGGCGTCACATCACTTTGCTATGTGATGTGTCTGAATGTCAAATATAATCACAGTGACGAGAGGACAGATTATTGTTTTTCAAGAACTTTGTGTTCTCATTTATCTTTAACGTCGATTATCTTCCAGCTCCCCTTCTCCCCCTCCCCCACTCTCTACTTTCCTCCCCTATTTTGAACTTCCAATGAAGCTGGTCGTATACTCCGTCCAGACTGGTCTCCCCTCCCCCAGACTGTGGTGGCTGACTTTTGTTTTGTGGGAGTGGGGGGGGTTGGTCACAAAGGAGTGGGAGTGGGAGCGTGTGGAATGGGTATCTACGAGAAATCCATCACAGGCTACTTTCTCACCCTGTCCCACTTGGGCTTTGTTCCACTTCCAAGTACTCCTGCCCCAAAGGAGACGTGCAGTCAATCCACTGAGTCAGACAACAGGAACCTGTAGTGGTAGAAAATGATTTCATGTTAGGTCAGATGAATGGACAACTGAACAATTACAAAGAACAATTGACGCGTTTTCTTGACACGAATCATTTACACAAAATAATACTGTACTTCAACTATATCTGCTGTAACAAAAGCTTCAGTTTGGGCCAATGTATATAATTTGTACCAATATAAGCAACTTTAACAACAAGTGGTACTGTTTTAATCGTGGAAGCCAACGGTTACCAAAGTTTTCACACTGCATACCTCAAATATTTGTCTGCAGGCACCACTAGAATAGCCAGTATTGCAATTCAGTGGCACTGGCCTACCCTGTTCAGCTAAGATCTAAACATAAACAATAAATCTTGATACGATTGTTGGCGTTATATTATTTGCAAATTAGCCATTCCTCAATTCATACTTGAAGAACTTCATTAAAAGCAAAGAGATTTATGTACCTGCATTAATGACAAGGGTAATTCAGAAAATATACCAATGTACCATTTGAAACCCTTAGTTTGAGAACCACTGATCCAAATACCCAAATTGTTGAGGTAAATGCCATTTGTCTGCTGCTAGGTTGGAGATGTTATAGGTATCTTTGTTTTACCAATACCGGCTTTTATTGTGAAAAGTATAGACTTATGTGAATACGCCACAAAGTGTTGCACATTTTAAGTAATGAACCACAAACACAGACAGTGGTGAGATCACAGTATTAGTCAGCTGTGACGCGCTGAGCAGCGGGGTGAGATCATGGGCTGGTCCTCTCCGCTGGATAGCGGTCTTTCCGGCCATAACAGTGTTGTTTTCTTGAGACAAAGCTAGAATAAAGTTGCCCAGTTTGCCAATGGCAACAACAGACCAGCCCCCCTCCCCTGGCCCTCTTTATGGCGTACTAACTAAAACGCTCCACACTGCACAGGCGCACTTCGCCAACAGACACGCTTCAGTGGAACACTACAAATAAACTTACCGAAAACCACAAAGCTGCTCGTTTATCCCTCACGGCCGTTCGCGGAAAGGAAAACTTAACGGGCCTCAAGAGTTTCCCTAAGAAAAGTGTCCCGTTCTCGACCGAAGTTTGTTGAGGGAGAGCCGGGAAAGGATACCGTCCGTCTCTTTGACCCTTGTGTTATTTATCAAACACCTCGACGGATTAACCGACCGCTGATAAAGATGTGGCGCGGCCAAGTTTGTCGTCCTCCGTCCGAGTTGTAACGTCGGCTGGATGTCGCTTCACAACACTTAAAACATCCTCAATCCGCCCAGGTTCCGATCCCCGAAGCCGAGTAGCCGTTACTCGGTCCTCCGCCGTCTGGCCGTTGTTGCTTTTGTTCTTTTTACTGAGAAGTGTTTTTCCCCTGTCCGGTCAGATCGAGGCGAGGCGGAGCTGACGATCAGGAAGCTCATGAGGCCCAACTGACTCTCCCACAGTGACGGTGGCGTGGGTGGGAGTGCCAGTCTGGGAAGAGCAGCCCCTGGATTGGAGGGAGGAGGTGCTCGTTTGAAAGATCCACACAAGTGGGCTAAATATTTTCACCCCAGTCTGCCACCAACAACACCAACCCCCTCCACAAGGACCTCATCTCCCCCATACCTTTGACTCAAGAGTCCTGTTGATTATCTGCTGCTGTACTTGCCCAGTTTTAGGTGATTCCCTGAAATTTTCTTTATTCAGGGGCCAACAGAAAATTGGCCAAAGTTTAAGGACGTTTAATGAGGTTCATGTAACAGTAATAGTACAAACTGCTCATGTACTGACCTGCCCTATTATTGCTTTATCATCTCAGATTAGCTTCTCCTCTGTATTAATTTTGGGCCGGTACTGGGGTTTTTTTTGTTTTTAATATTTGATTCCACTACACCCAGAAAAATTTAATTTAAATACTTACTCTTCCTGCAGTGTATTTTCTGCTCAGCAGGGTGCTGGGTGCAATACCCCGGAAAATTGGGAATGACACATTTGTCATTCCCATATCCCAGGTTGAGTCAGCAATGCAAAATAATAAAGGTCGACTGAGACAAGGCATTAAAGGAGTCAAAGGAGTCAGTGGTTGAAGGAGTTGGACCAACCTGCCAAATGGGTGCCAGAAAAACAGATTGTAATTGTGTGGATTATCCTTTTAGGGTTGGATGGTGTGAAGAGACCAAACTGGAAATGAGCGAAGAGAATCCAGCACAGATGTGATTTTTTTTTGTTTTGTTTTAAATTCTTTTTTACTGTGACTCAGCAAAGATTGCGTCAACATCCCTAACTTTTTTGGTTTTGTTCCTTCAAAACAAACTGTTTTGTGTGACTCATCAGGAAGAACTGAATACCAGCACGTCCATGGAACACGACCCCCCCACCCCCCTGCTCTGACTGTTATCTAATAGAGTGGCCTCTACCTCGGGCTACGAGGCAGAACCCACCTACAGGCAAAACTACGACCAACCTGGGAGGGGAGGTTGGGGGTCAAATGACGTAAAATGTTTGAAGTACTTTCTACCACAGGAGGTAACACTCAGTCTACCAAAAACTGAGGTACTTGGTTTGTAAAGAAAAGTCATTAGATGTTAAAAAAATGTTAATCAGACATTAAAAAATGACATAGATTTTTAAGTGAAACCGAGTCTCATGCCTAATTCTAACATCCCATATAGGATTAAACATAATCTCACTGTTGTCTAGTATAAATTTAAATCCAAACGATCAAAATACTCCAATAGTCTCCGTCAGACTGTGGATTGTCAAGTTTTATAGGAAAAAGTTGTCATTTGGGGTCGAAACCCACCATTTGAGAAGCACTGAGTTAAATGCAATGCATTTACTGCATTTAAATATTGAAGTAGAAAAACTCTTAAAATTAAGGGAAAACAGTATTTATTGATACATGATCAGACATTGATCCATATAGTTTTTTGAGATCAACATTTTTTCTTCATTTCCAAATATTAAGTCTCACAATCAACCACAACATGTGGATAATTAGTAATAATGTGTAATGTAGTGATGACTGAACCATGAAAACTGTTCAATCAAGACTAAAACTTCAGCTAAATGATTAATCACAATGCATAGGGTTCAACTTCATAAAATACCGTATCTATACTCTTCATATATTTCTTCAAAATAAAAAATAGAAAAAATGGTGGTTAAAAGTTAACATTTTTTCATTAGCTCAAGTCTCATAAGCTGTAGTTAGCTGTGCGTAATAGAGCAGGAGGTAAATAAAATATGTAAACATGCTAAAGTACATATAATATAAAGTGTTTTAAAGCTTTTTTAGCGTAGTTAGCCTTGTGTTTAGGTTCAATTTCAGATGCAGCAGAACTGTGACCTTAAAAATTGTCATTAATTAATTTATCTACCCAGTGGAGTAGTTACTTCATCTATTTTGTTTCAGTTTTCTAACAGATTTCCATAGTTTGCAGATCCCAAAACAAGGAAAACCGAGAGAGGGAGCCAGAGAGCCAGGGGCGTTTCATATCCTTTCTGGTGGGCAACGACCTCCACAGATACCCGGCATACTTCAGTGAGGAGTCGTGTGAGTGTGGAAGTTCTTTGTTTGTGGTACTACGCAGTTTTACCAACAGGTGTCACTGACTCCCAAGAATTTTCCCATCTGGTACCTCTTTGAGTTAGACACTGTGTGCTTGCGTGTAAACAGAGAGATTTGTAGCATTGATAATAATAATAAGTGTTCACAGCTGAAGTTAGTCTTCTTGAAGTTGAGGAATTCACACAAGAATTCTAGCTCAATGAATGAATTCCAATTCTCTTCATTTGAGACGACGGAACGGTTTAGAACCGACTGTGAGCCAGAGTGAGCACAAAGCGTGGCAGGCGTATGAATGAGGGGACGATAACAGAGAGCCAGGAGAGGTATGGAACCATTGTCAAGAGGAACTTCACCGATGTGTAATCAGTTACACTTCGACCTGTGAAGAAACGTACAAAAGGACTTAAAGATACCAGAAAAATGTCATTTTAGACAATTTAACAAAATTATACGTAGTTTTTAATGTGGAAGAGAGAAAACAGTAGGTTTTACCGTCGATATCTTTTATTCCATACTTCCTCGCCAGGTCACTGGTCATTAGAATTTTCCCCGTCATTGACATCAGGTTTTTGTCTTTTAAGATAAGAAAAAAATGTCTCAATGTGAAGGGCAATCTGCTTTTGCTGTGAAGGAAAAACAAAACACCATAGAATCCCACCTTTGGCCAGGCTGACGATACACTTCCCACTTAGTTCTGTGGTTTCGCCGTCAGTAAACAGTGATTTGAACTAAGAGCAGGACAAAAGAAACAAACGCACACATAAATGACAAGCTGCAGCAACCAACACGGGTCATACATTTGCCGTGGTTGAAGACCCCACCTCTGGGTTTTTAGTGTCGTCCAGTAGGTACTGAGAAATTAGCTCAGTTTTCACCGCTCCAGGCCACAGGCTAATTGAGGCCACGCCCCTCCCCTTGAGCTCCACAGCCATGTCTGCAGCCATCCTGTCACACTAGCAAAACAAAGCCACAGGAACTGGTTTTAAGACAAAGGCAAGAAGACCTGATCACACAACACTCCTATTGTGTTAAAACATTTTGCCTATGAAGGAATCTGTTAAAGGACCTTGACCCACCGCAGCTTTACCAACACCGTAGGGCACGTTGAATAAATACCGAAGGCCTCCCATGGATGAAATGGTGATGATCAGACCTTGGCCTTGAGCCACCATCAACCGAGATGCATAGACTGAGAAGTAATAGTGCCCCCTATCAGGAAATTGAGGAAAGAGGAGCGTGATTAGAGTTCTTGCAAGGAAATATGTGGAGTAAAAGTCAGATGACAAACTGTATAAAGTCAGTTTCAAGTTTTTGACCCGGCCCTTATATCTTTTTGTTAGAAATAAGTACATGACTTGTTATTTGTCTTAATGACAGGCAGACAACAGGGACAATGTTTGTCATTTTGACTATAATCCAACCTCAGACTCATTGCACACCCATATCAGATTTAATAGGAATGACACAGCTGGAGCTGATACCAGGGAATCTCACTAAACAAGCCTTTGTCTAGAGCACAAGTGTGACTCAGATTGTTGCAGCAACGCAGTTGACTGGAGCCAGGCTGAATGCAAATCCAAAAAGCGGAACTCCAGCCTGAAATCTTTTGGTTACAAAGTCAAACTTTTTTGTTAGGGGTCACCTTATAGGTCAGTGCTGGCTTTTCTAAAAATTGAAACAATACCTGAGGCCGGTGTCGTTGATGCAGTCCCACATGGATGGATCAAGTTCCCAGAACTTTTTCCCGTAATTCTCAGTGATGGCCTGTGTAAACAGTTCAATTATCAGTGTGTAACCCAGTTGACTTCTTGGCTTACAATATTCCTTCCATTCTTGTACATTAGTGCTTTCAATTGAAATACATTTAAGAGGTGTGTGTACAGGTTCTACAGCAGTACACTCTACATACTGTAGTACCCACCTGTACTCCTGCATAGGCATTGTTAACCAAAATGTCCAGTCTGCCGTTCTGTTCCTGTTGGATCCTTTTAAATAGCTGCTGAATGTCTTTGTCATTTGTAGAGTCGCAGATGACTGGAACGCAGTCCCCACCCCTCTCCTTGACCTGAGGACGGAACAAAGAGCCATGAACAACCGGCAGTAGATGGCGCCCACCATCAGCAGCAGTAGAATGGGTGTCCAAAAAATGTCACCTGCATGGCCGTCTGGTTCAGCGTCTGCTCCTGCCGCCCGGTGATGTACACCGTGGCCCCTGCCTCCGACAGCTGCAGGGCGATGCCCCTGCCGATGCCCCTGGAGGCACCTGTGACCAAACACACCCACCCAGACAGAGCCATGGTTCTGGGCGGTTTTAGTGACAGCGTTAGCCCAAAGGTAAGATACTGATACGGTGAGTCAGGTAAACTAAGGCTATGGGTCATGACATTAATGTTGCAACATGGTTCTTCAATGACTGTGTTGGAAGTGACGGAGCAAAGTTTACTGGAAGTGTGTAATCACTATTTATGGCTGCCTTTACCCTAAAAACCAGATTTCTAAACTGGTTTCTAAACTAATATTTACTTAGTTATAACTTGAATGAAATATGAAAATGTTAAGAATATTTTTCATCACATAAACAAATAAATAAATACCAGACCACACTACAAAATAGTCTTATGGCTGGACTATAATTTGATTTGATTTAATTTTTGTAATAAGATACGATCTTGGTTCTTTCGCATGATTCTAAACATTCATTAAAGGGATATGGATAAAAAGAAACAATAGTAGAAAAAATCCTCAGTGTTATAGATAGTATTATATAATAGTTGACGGCAGTTGGACCTCATTCAGGGTTTTATAACCAGTAGTAAAAGACAGACGACACTACAGTACCTTGTTTCTCAGACGGGGTCGTTGGACTGAATTATCCCGAACGAACGTTGTAATTTTGCCTTCAAACAATGACTCGTGGTTTAAGAGACGAACAGAAGCTGTCACGACCTACAGAAACACACTCCCACCCCACTTATGTGCCGCACATTCACGTTCAACGGCGTTCGAGCAAAGACATCGATGTACAGAGATATCGCGAGACGCCACGAGACCATAGGGAA
The DNA here is from genome assembly GCA_016785265.1 of Paraplagusia blochii. NCBI lineage: Eukaryota > Metazoa > Chordata > Actinopteri > Pleuronectiformes > Cynoglossidae > Paraplagusia > Paraplagusia blochii. The sequence goes on along the minus strand of JAFBJS010007499.1, from coordinate 315,595 downwards.
CTCTGACGAGTCCTGCCGAAAGTGCACGAGGTAACTTCGGGACGCGCTCTCTCAACCGAATGCCCAATGAAGGGATACCTTTAAGAAAGGGCCACTAGGGGACGCCACAGTTGTCACCCTGAAGCCGCTTTGATGCGTTTTCTTCTCAATTTTGACATGAAATAAAGTTTAGAGTATTTTATATTGCATGTTTGAATTAAATATCTACTAAATAGGCCAGCAAATATTGGAGAGACTTGGTTACAGTCAACATTCTGACGAAATACAAAAGTAATTTTTAATATATTAACAAATTATAACTATGTCACGTTAAAAATATCTTTTATCAACTATTATTATATATTTATTTCTATTATATATGCATTATTCTATTACTACGAGTGCATTTGATATTAATTACTATTAAAACTATTACTATTAATGTGATCTGTGCCTTTTAACCGCTTCTGCTCTATTTGCTCATAAATTTACTGGCAATTTAATGATCAGCTTAGAGTTAGGGATCAGGTTAATGATTAATTGCTGACCTCCAGTTTGGAATGAAATGATTGGTTTTATTTGTTTGAATTCTCCCCAAAAACTTTGTACATTTACTGTAAGTCCAGATTTCCGACCCCACCTCCTTGTACTGTCTACAGCTCCGATTTTTTTTGTTTGCTCTTGCACGTCAAAGTCTATTTCCTGCAATTGGTTGATTTTATTTAATAACAAACATAACAAAGTATAAATGCTGACTGCAGAGATCCAGTGGTAACAACACAGTGGAGGAGACTGAATGACCAAGAACTGAAGATACAATGGCCCACTCCATTTGGGTTCCTCTGCTTCTTTTGTGTACAGCCTTTAGAGGTTCTGTGCCCGTACCCAGACATGGTAAGGAACATTAATTCTCCTCATATATATATTTGAAAAGGCAAAAGTTGAGTTTCCCTGTAATTCACATCAGTTTTCATTCTTTCCATTCTAGTTTCTCAGGGTCAGGTTTCCATCAGTACAAATGGCACACCTATGGACATACCCACCAGCATCATGTCAGAGCTTAAAGTAAGTCCTCAAATTCCTGACTGCTCACAGGAAACAGGGAACAGCATGGGAATTTTCCAAAAACAGTTTATTTCACCTATTTTTTCAGAAGCTTTTACCACCGGGAATTGACCCTAGTAATGTTAATCTTATGGTAAGTCATGATTAAACCAATTTTTTTTTTTTCAAACAATTCTCTTTTAATTCAACTTTTTTTATTCTCTCCCCCTTTAGTCCATTACTTGCACTGGTGAGTATTTCTTTGCACGCCTGTGTTTCATGTAAGGAAAATAATCCTGTGACATTTCTTTTCTTTAAATAGCTAGTGTTATATTTTTAATAACAATGCATTGTGTTGAGTGTTTTTGGAATTTTAAAGTATGCCCCCCAGCCACTGGTTAACAGGTTTGAGACCCGATGGTATGGTGACTTCATCCAGGTATACAGGTCAGGTTATTATCGGACAGTTGGGAATACCGAAAACGCAAACGCAAACAGCAATGATCTGGATGTTATCAATAGCTGTTTACTTCAAATAACTGCTTATGCTTCTCCTCAAATAGTGGGGCGGCCCCCTGGGGGCGGCACTGTGAGGTGCTAGGGGTGCATGAAGGAGATAAAGTTGGAATTTGTTTGAATATTTAGGTATTTTAGATAAAAAAATACATTTTTAGAAATGATTGTTAAAACATGGTCCTCCAACCCTTGGTTTGAGTACCAGTGCGGTCCATAGGTCCTTTGACACCTGGTCACAGTGGGGCCCAATGAATAAGTGAACTTCATCTCTGCTAATTTACTACTCCAGCCATCCAGACTGTGTTTCTTACAGAATAAAGTCTAAATGATGTTTTTTAGGTGGGAAATTCTTCTTCTTCTTCTCCTTTCGGCTGATAGCAGCAGATCGGTCCTTAGAACAGGAACGTTTTTTGGAGCTTCTTGTTCCCGTGGCTAAACCATGAAAGCTGTTATTTGTTGGCAGATCTGAACGAGGAGTTGGCGTCCGTTAACAAGCAGCTTGAAGAGAAGACTCGGCTCAACACCGAGCTAGGTAAGCCTGAATTACCTTTAGCCTTAAAACATCAGCTGCTCACACGTACACTCTGTTCTCCACTGATGCTGCTGTGATGCAGGTGAGGAGGCGTTTGTTCTGAGGCAGGACGTCAGAGCACTGAACGCGCAGCTGGCCAGGTGCAATTCTGCCGCCTCAGCTATCACAGACTGTAAGAGCTGAGAGCTTTCACCCACAACCCTCCTCCTAACACTGTCCTGTACAATGGGCATTGACACAAGTGTTGTTTCTTCACAGCTTATCAAATACAACTGGAGAATCAGATCAAGGAGCTGCTGGAGATGATTGAGGGCGACTCTTTCCAGCGTGAGTTTGTCCATGTGATATTGTGCTGCTTTCACACCAAAATGTACTTGATTCAACCAGTCAGGGAAAGGATAGGAAAGCAAACTCCTTGTTACTGTGACATTGTGATCAACGCCACTGCACACAACAAAATTCAACCCCTGTATTTAACCCATCACCAAAGTGAACAGCTTGGGGAGCTGTGAGCGGAGACAGTGCCATGCTCAGTGGACCTTAGTGGCAACTTGGCAGTTGGTGGATTCAAACCTCTCCAATAAATAAACCCCAAAACAGCAAAGCCTCGATCTCACCATATGATGTTTGCCTTAAAAGTAGTCTCGAAGATGAATGGCTGTACGTTAATGCAAAGTCACTAGATGGCAGCATTGCAGCTAATTTAATGAATCTCTTTTAATAGAGGAATTCGTGCAGAAAGCTGAAGGAATGAAGGGTCTTTGTCTAGTCCTGGATCTTTGTTTACCTGCGTTTTTTTTGTCCCACTGACTTTCAGTGGGAGTATTTCAGTCACAGCTTTGACGGTATTGCACCGAGCTATACTGTGTGTAACGTTTCCGCCTTCTCTCCTAGTCATGCAGCTGATTTCATTGGTCAGAGAGATGACAGTATTAGAGGACAAACTCAAACATGGATCCAACTACAGCCAAATTGAAATTACAGGTGAGTGTTGATGTGAACGACCAAGTTTGAGAACCACTTAATAAACAGTAAGCAACAACTGCCAGGGAGAAAAAGTCATCCTTGATTGATCTCGACTGTGTCTGTATCTTGTACTGCAGAGCTGAAGGAAAGGTTAAAAAATCTGGAGCAGAAGAAGCTGCAGTTTATGAGTACACAGCCCAACTCAGAACTAAGTGAGGAGACTTCTTCTTCTTCTCATGTTTAGACAACATTCCAAAAATACCTGTTAGGAAAAGCTGGGTTGAGGACAAACTCTCTGTTTGTGATGCTTATATTCAGTTCTTCAGATCATCATGCTACAGAACGCCATCTGGAAGTTGGAGCAGGAGGAATCAAAGGGAGGAGAACCTGTCTTAGGGCAGAGCAGGAACATGACTGGTAAACAAAACCACTGACCCACAGACTTTCGTTATACATTTACTCTGATTTATCGCAAATTAGCTGTGGAATAATTGTGATTACAAAAATTCATCAAAATCTTTAGGTTGTGAATCTTTTCAAAATCATAACCATTTCATTTCTCATCCCCACAGGTCTGCAGGCGCAGCTCGCCGGATTGATCTTTCAGTTGCGAAGAGAAGACAGCAACAGCTCAGCACGTCAGTACATCACACACTTTATTCACGACAATGAAACGCAGCGCTCACATGTTTTCTGATGGAATTTCAGTGCTGGAACTGATGGCTGTGCAGACCAAGATTACCATGATACAGAACCTCATCAACATCTACATTAAAAAGTACAAGAGGATCAATGATGGTGAGCTCCCAGGGTTGCTGTCTATAAATACTCCTGTTGAACATCATCTCGTCTCAACCATGTTGTTGTTTGAATCAGATTACCAGAGGCAGCTTAAGCAGAAGTCCCAACTCCTCACAGCCAAGATCTTGCGTTTGGGAAATGAAAAGAAAAATACAGTGCTGAGTAAGTTTCCCTGTAAGTTTTCCTATCCTATTCGATTAAGTTGATTAAGTTTCACTTGTGCTTTTTCCTCAGCCAATGAAATTCTCGTTCTGCAGCAAGAATTAAATCATCTGACTATGTTGATGAGTAAAACTGCAAAAAGTGAAACTCAAATTAAAGGTAAAACATATCTTTATTCACACCCAAGATACTTTTATCGGATTTCGTCGTGAAGTTATGTCTCCATTTGTTACAGTGTTGATAGTTTCTCTGGAGACGGAGAAGAAAAAGCAGGAACAAATACAGAAGAAACTGGAGGAAGCAGACTACGTACAGGCACAAATGCGTGGGTACTCATTTATAAAAGCACAGCACATTTCACAGGGAGAAAGTACCATCTCACTATGTTTATTTATCGTTTGTTTGCATATGCAGCGGTGACAGTCAGAACAGTTAAATATTCACTAGGTGGCACCAGATGGCTATATCACCAAAACTGTGACTTAGAGGTGTTGTTGACAATGCGTATCTTTCTTCATTTCCTATGTAGTCAGTGTTATGTTCAACTAAACAGGTACCATTTAACTGATATCCCTATATTTATATATATAGTGACTGGTGTATAAATCTCTGGGTTCAGCTCAAAGTTATTCAATTCATGCCCATTGGTCTGTTGCAAAGCTACGGACCAAGAAGCTGTTGGTGAATTTAACACAGTCTTTTTTTTCCCCTCAGTCCTTAAGGCCATCAACATGATGAAGGAGCTACGAGAGCTTCAGTCGCTGGAGAAGAAACAGTCACATAAGACGTCAAGCAGCAGCAGCAGTGAGTCTTTCACCAAATGTTTTGTTACGCAATAGGTTAAAGCGACAAGTTTGAGAACAAAAAAACCAAAAAAACCAAATTGAATGCATTCTAGAGAAAATCAAAAAACAAACATCACTGTGTTGTTTCATCGTCAGCCCTTCAGACTCTGCTCGAGACCAAGGAAAGAGAATATTTGAAGGCTCAGGAGAAGATAAAAGGTAGTCTTTTTAGGCAGTATTTCATCAGTAAAATCCATTACTTTCCCCGTTGATCTGACATTTCCTGTCCTGACATCCTGTTAACAGAGCTGGAGATTGAGCTGCAAAAGAAGAATAACGAATTTGCTGGATTAGAGGGAAGATTTACACGTAAGAAATGAGTCTGACTCCTAACAAACGCTGTGTGAGGACTGGTGTGATTAGGTGGTTTGTTTCTGTTTCTGTTAGAATTGAAGGGTGATTTTGACCGGGGGATTGTGGAACTTCACACACACGGAGATGACAAAGTGGCCCTTGGTGACAAAGCCCCGTCCACATAACAGGAAAGTTTTTGCTGCTTGTAATGGAATCGCTCTAACATTTTGTTATTTTTTCCATAGTTCTGAGTGTGAGTGATCTCAACAATGAGCTGAGGAATCTCAGAGGACTGATATCTGCCACAGACAATCTACAGAAGAAAGCAGGTACGCTTTGTTGATGTACAGCAAAAAGAAATATTTTTTTTCTTCCAAATCCATTGCTCTGACCACAGCACCTCCCCACCTACAAACAACCTACTACTCCTATTATCATGTAGTTACAGTGTGTGTATTGGCTGATAAATCTATCTTGTTGTTTTCTGTTCCACAGAGTTGCAGTGGAAACTGGAGGGGAAGGAACAAGAGCTGAAATCTTTGACTGCAGAACTTAAAAAATACCTTTCTAATCCTGACCAGAGTAAGTAAAAAAGTTCACGTTCATGTGAAGTTTATTTCGACTAGAGGCAGAGAAGAATATTTAAGTTTATAATGTGTAAATAACAAATCTAAGAAACAATAATACACATGAATGAATCCAGTTAGTTTCCAGATGTCACTAATGAAGGATGACGCTCTTTGTTTCAGTTCTAAATATAATAAAGTACCAAAACGAAATCACTGACCTCCAGAAAAACCAGAATGTTGGGGACGCAGCTCAGAGACTTGCAGGTACGAAGACTCTTAAGTTTGTATGAAAGAAAATCCACTAAAAAGAAAAGTATAATATCAACCATACAATAATAATCATATTATCACATCAACAAAACTCTCTTGACCAGAGCTGCCCCGCAGAGTATATGGACTTATCAGTAACATCCAGGATGACGAGATACTTAAACAGAGTGCGTGTCAACATGTCATTATTGCACCGCAAAGTACTTAAAGTGCAGTACTCCTCTAGTATAACCAAATCATGCAAAACTCCTCTGTGTCACTCAGCACTGAAAATCATGATGCTGCAGAATCAGGTGGAACAGCTGAAGAAGGAGCTGTCCCTCCAGGACGACATCTCACCTTCACAGTTAAAACGTAAGAATTCACCATGGAGATTAGCTGGTTTGTTCGAGCTCTTCCTGACTTTCTGTCTTCAATCATGTTTTCCTATTCTATCATTCGTTATTTCCGTTAGAGTTACAGAGTGAACTCGAAGCAAAGCAAGCAGATCTGGAGAGAGTTGTCGCTGGGCTGAGAGAGACCGATAAAACAACTGCCAATATAAGTAAGAAATGAAAAACAATCTTTTTCTGTGGCACATGACCCAGAATTGCATCTCTGTCTTTTATCTCTTTTGTTTTTCAGTTCTGAAACTCACCATCCTCAGCACACAAATGAACAAAATACAGGAGGATAAACAAACCCAGGGAGAAGTGGGTCTCGCGACAATTAAAAGTGAGTGGATTTATTGTCATGACATTTGAATTTGGAAAAAAAAAAATCCAAAAGCTTAAAAAATGTGCTTGATTTTTAGAGCTGAAGCGAGAATTGCAGGCTCATGAGGAGCAGCATCGTCAAGACCAGGAGCAGATCACCAGTGGGTTCAGATTTCTGCCTGTTTAAACACAATATAAAGTGATATTAACACATGAAACTGTCAACACCTTGTATTAAATGTGACCATACAGCTCTACAGAAGAGGCTGGAGCAGACAGAGATAGAGTGTTCCAATCAACAACAGACTATCAAAGGTGAGTTTATGTCAGTACAGATTGTAAGATGTAAGCGGCTCAGAATATTCTAAGTGCAATGCAACATGAACTTTCCTTCTTGGTGTTTTCTTGTAGATCTGCAGAATGATATCGATGCGAAAATGAAAGAGCTGGGCTCTGAAAGTGACATCATCACTTCTCTGGGTGAGGGAAAACCCGCCGCTATTGTTGACACTGAAACATTTGGCCAAAAAGAGGCAAAGCTAGCCTTCAAATAGCTACTCTATAGGTGACTGTAGGTCACGTTGTTAACTTTATTCTTCGCTGAACATTTTTGCATTGATCAGATGTTTGTTTCTGTCTCTTCCCTTTCAGTTGTTCAAATTTCCACATTAAACATGCAGCAGGAGGAGTTACGGAGACAGCTGGCAAACACTCAGTCCACGTCAAAGATTGCAGGTGACATTATTATATTAATGGGTGATCAGGTCATTTATGATCATGTACACGTGATCAAAACTCTGTCTTATCTATTGCAGAGCTGCAGAAACAAATAGAGGAAAAGACGAAGGAGATAGAGGCGAAGACAGCACAACTGAAGGCAAAAAGTCCCAATTCACGACAATGTGAGTTCAACATGCATTTTCATCAGCTGCAAATACTGGCATTCAGCTGGTTAGATTTTTTAATTTTGTTCTGTTCTTCTCCTAGTCATACAGATCATTGACACCCAAGCGAGGATTGAGAAGCTTTCACACACAGCAAAGAATGAAACGGATTACAACAGGATATTGGGTGAGTGACGGAAACACCGCCTCACAGTGGTGCAGCCCTAGTAAATGCATCTGGGTAAAAGTCGTTACGTGTCTAACCCGGAGTAACACGTCTGACCTGCAGCTCTTCAGGATCATCTCACCATGTTGGTTAATTCCATTCATGGAATCAACACTGATGTAACTAAACAGGGTGAGTCTTTTTGGGTTTTTTTTGTCCTATAGACAGACATTACCAACATTTTCTGATCCAGAGCACATCATCAAACAAAACTATCTGTAATGAAATGTTGCAGTTTATATATTTTTTTAGTTTTAATAGACAACTGCCACCTCCTATTTCATGTTCTGCCTTTCACACTTTTACGAACAAAGAAAAACGAGATGCAATGAATAAATTGTTTTAAACTCAACTAAGTGGAATTCTCCTCATTGTGTTAGCTCTGAAGATGTTCACAGCACAGCAAGAAGTAATGAGACTGCAGAACTTAAAAGAGACAGAGACAAAGGTTCTTAATGACAAAATTAAAGGTGGGAACAACATGCACTCGGAAAACCACAAAATGTCCTTTTTTTGTTACATTTTTACAAAACATTTATTTTTCCTGTAGACCTGGAGAATGAACTCGGAGAAACCAGAACCAAGATAAACGAGAAGACTCTATCGCTGGAGACCAGTGGCACCAGGATTGTCAATCTGAGTAAGTTATTGGAGCGGATATCAGTTCTGACTGGAAAAATAAGAGTTTGTGTTCACTTTAAATGTATTCATTCAAAGCGAATGAGATTATGGAACTTCATCAGAAGATCAAACCTTTAGAGGATGTCATAGCACAATTGAAAGAGACGTACGAGGAGAACCTCAGAGGTACAACATGAACCTAACATACTGGTACCTGAATGATTTGTCGTGGATTTCACTTTTGTTGTGGATTTTCCGACTCCTCCTTCAGAGGTTCAGGAGAGGCTGGATCAGACGAGATCACAATTGGAAAACAGTGAACGTGAAATGAGGGATGCAGACGCCAAGACTTATAAGCTTTGTAAAAAACTACATTTATATCTATATACACTTGTATGTGGTGTTTTTAATAGAGGTTGACAGTTCATGTGTCTCTGTGTGTTAGTGATAGAAATCTCTGATCTGAAAACACAACTGAAGAAGACTCAGAGGGAGGCGACCAAAACAGCAGGAAAACACATCAGTGGTTTGTTCACCTTCAACATTTTCATGACTGTGTTTCTGCCTTGAGTTTTTTTTTTTGTTGTCTGCACTGCTGGAAAATATTCCTCTTATTTTTCTGCCTGGGTTTTTTTACTCAGATTTGGAGGAAAAGCTAGAAACACAAGAAAAAGAGAACCGAAAGTTGGAAATCTCCAACCAAGGTAAGTCCTGCCGTGTGGAACAGATGTCTCTGATCCTTAAATTCTTCCTGTTTCCTAAATTTCTCTCCTTCTCTGTCAGAGCTGACCCTGGAAGTCAGAGAACTGAAAAAGTGCTGCAATGACATCAACGCCCACTGTGGAGGTTTTCGCTCTTCTTTCACTCTCCGCATTTGTCTGTTCTGACTGTGACTCATTACATACGTTTTTTAGAATAAAAAATTTCAACCAAACTTTTCCCAAAGATTTACAGAAACAACTCGAGCAGAGTAACAGTGACGCAGTGATCATGGGCAAGCAGCTCCAAGCCCAGGCCACCAAGCTAAAGGATTTGGAGCAGGAGTTGGAGAAGGAGAGGAAGAATTCCGACAATCAGGAAAAACTCCAGGGTGGGGAGTCTGCGCTTGATACTCACAATATGATGACTGACTCTTTCACCTGTGACTGACACGGTGTTTTAAATGTCTCCTCTGAACAGAATTACAAATTGAATTACAACAGTGTGACACCCACGCTAAAACTATGAACCAGCACCTGAAGGAGAGAGAGGATGCACTTTCACAGGCAGAAGAGAAGCTGTCCAAATGTACCGCTGAACAAAGCGAACTGGACAAACGCAGCAAAGGTAGGTTAAAAATATAACATTTTGTTGAGTGTTAAGTGTCGTCTGCTCACTCAGGTGTTGGGTTAAAGCATTGTTTGCCCCCCCCACCCCTTAAGGCACAGAGGTTTTCTCTCCTTCCCCCAAAATAAAATACTATTGACCGCCTAGTAACATTCTTCTTTTTATGAACTAGAATAGATTAGATGAGCTGCAATGCTGCCATCTAGTGACTTTTATATATAGCACCTAAAACAATATGCCGGAACGCAAGCATTTGCTACATGGAATTTCATTATAAAGAAAAAAAACTCACGATTCCTAACGATGTTACAGAATTTTGCTAATATCAGGTTGATATGGCCTGACAGCCCTTATTTTTAAGCATTCCAACAAATTGTCAGAGTTCAGATGTTCAGTGTGAGTTTGTGTTGAAGCCTTCCTCTCTTCCTCCCCAATGCCAGTTCTCCAGACGGATATAGAAAAATTGGAAAATCTGGTGGAAGGTAACAATCACACCCTCTGTGGTAACACAATGTGACATTACACCAGCAGTAAACCGTCTGTTCTGATCTGGTCTTCCTAACCCTCTCAACAGATCTTCAAGTCAGACTAGATGAAGGGTACCGTCAAACTATTCATGGAAGTGAGTGGCTCTTATTTGCCTTTATATTTGTCTATAATAATTATAATAATATTATTCTGTATAGGTTTTGTTTATTGTTGAGGAATTAACTAATGCACTCTAAGAATGAATACACAAACAGCGATACACAAATGTGAAGGATTTTTTTTCTTTGATGTTCATTTGTTATCTTGATTGGTCCATTTTTCCTCCATTTACAGGAATACTTGAATTTGATCCAGACACAGCACATCCCAGAATCACCCTGTCCCGCAACAATCAGGAGGTTAACACTGTTGACCAACCACAGGACGTCCATGACCACCCCCAGCGCTTTGACGTGCTTCTTGCCGTCTTGGGTAAAACTGGATATTCATCAGGGAGGAACTACTGGGAAGTTTCTATTGGTGACAAGAATTGTTTTCACCTTGGAATGGTCAGTGAATCCGCCCAGAGAAGGGGAACGACCCTATTCAATCCAGCAAATGGATTCTGGACTGTAGTTTTGACCAAAAAGAATGAGTACAGGGCCTTAGACTTGGTACCTGTCACAATTCCAGTTGTGGTGAAACCTCTCACCGTGGGAATTCTGCTGGACTACGTTAAGGGACAGGTCTCTTTTTACAATGCTGGGGCCAGAAGTCACATATACACATTTCAAAGCCAACATTTCACAGAAAAAATGTATCCTTTTATTAACTTTTGCGTTGAAACCCCTCATTTTCCTACTCCAATTATTTCAGTTGCACCTGGATCAGTTGATTGGCTTCAATCTGCGTGACACATTCACAGCTTCTTCTTCTTGTAATGGGTTTTCACTGCAAGAACAACAACCCACAACGACAACAATTCATGTCCTTTAATTATTGTATACAAAACAAGCATTAGTCTGTTTTGTTTGGGCAAAAGAATCATAACAAAACCATCTGGAGCAAGACTTACAAAAGTATAAATGTATGAAAAAAAAACAAATAAACAATAAAAGCTCATTTTTGTCATAATAAGATTCCCCCGCTGTTCAGTCTCTTCCTGCTGTTCCCGCGACACAGCCGTAAAAGTGGGAAACAAATACTGGATCTCGCTCCTCCAACATGTGGAGGAAATTATTTCTTTCTTCTTCTCCCCAAGACATGAACCACTGTGTCCAGAGACGCAGCTGACACTCGAAGATGTTCGGTAGATGGTCTTTGACCTTGTCAAGGGCAGAGAGAGAGAAAATGGACATTACTATCATAACTTTGCTATAATATACTATACTAAGACTGGTCAATGATGAGACGTAAGAAAACAATGATATGTTAAATGAAAAATAAACTGACAAAGGATCTACTATATTGGCAATAGTGATAAGTATTCATTAGATATAAAATATTATTCTTTGTGGAGAACAAAATAATTGTATTTCTTCTCCTTTTAGCTTGTCCCTTTGTCAACAGCGAATCAACATCTCACCCTGTCCTCCACTACCTCCATAGCCCCCCTCACTGACTTCTCTAGCTTTTTCTCCAAACTTTCCTGTCTGTGTTGTCCCTCTAATCACTTTTATTCTTGATCCTGTCCATCCTTGTCTTTCCTAAAGAGAATCTCAGCATCTTTAACTCCTCCACCTCCAGCTCTGTCTCCTGTCTTCTACCTATTCCCAGTGTCTCTAATCCATCCATCATGGCTGGTCTCACTACCATCCTGTAAACCTGTCCCTTCATCTTAGCTGACTCTCTTCTGTCACAGATCCATCCTGTCTCTTTCCTCCAGTTGTTTGATCTTGACTCCCCTCTATTCTTCTCCTCTCTTGTAACCTCACTGTTCTCCCTCTCATTCACACACGACAACAAAGTAATTGATTGGATATTAAACAATAATTGGCTGAGGAACAAATTCTAACACAGTACCTGCAGGCTACCGAGCGAGTCCAATAGAGTACACACTTTCCCAGGAACCGCTTTACCGAGCAGGTCCTGCAGGAACCGCTCCCTTTGGGACGCGGACCAACCTTGGAACCAGCTCAGCACGCATCGCTGCTCCTGCAGAGTGACATACGAGATGGGTTCCGGTTCTTTGGCTTGACCCGCCGTCTGGGAAGCGCAGGACAAATTTTCCAGACTGGGTGGACTGGTTCTTTCTTGAGGAACATTTGGAAAGTCATCGATACTTAAAGCCCCCGACCCGCTGTTCCAGTGTTGGGTTCCCATTGCTGTGTTAGACCTCCGATACCGGAGGTGACAGTCAATTTAAATCTGAATTCTACACAGAATATCCTGGGCAGTCACTGTTGTCAGTACAGCTAGTTAAAGGGTTAGACGCAATCATCGAACGAACATCACCACAGATAGACGGCGCCGTCGGTCTTCTCAAACACTGGAACAGAGCATGCACAATACACGACTCTGTTTTTAAAGTCGACTATTCCTGACATTAATCAGCGAAGTAATAAACAAGCTGATGTTTACGCTAAAGCTAATGAAATCGTTAAAAAATACGTCATATCCGATTTAACTCTTTATCGTTGTTGTTAAATAGCCGCCCAAAGAGCCGTTACTGCCGCCAACTGGTGAAACTATATTAAACCTCTTTCCGTAATAAAAAGCAAAAAAGTAAATCAACCGTTTGGAACACTGGAATATTTTTTTCATCGTGGAAAAGGCAGGCCGAGATACTTTTGTTTATCACAATATAATATAAAAGTGCACCCTGCTGTTTATTTTTCGTCTTTAATGTAACTTCAACAGCTCTTATAACAAAACATCTAGTGTTTCCTTTGTGAACGGTGTATAAACCGTACGAATTTAAAATAATGTTTTTACATCCAATGAAAGACTTATACTTTTCATTATGTGTATATCTTGCAGCAATAGATGTATGTAGATCACTACTAATGGAGCCGTGTGCAATATTAGTGATGCATTTCACATATTACATTGGCAAGCGTCAACATATTTTCACGCAACCTTCGTCTACTAAAATAGTTCCAAACGAAACGCCATTCGTTTTCCACTTCATTCTTGGATAGAGACAAAGGCAGATAATCTAAATCATTTAGGCCATGGACAGAGCTGTATCGACATTTGTTGACATAAATACGCACTAAACGTCGAAAACACAACAAATCGTGTTCTCTTTACTGCTGAATGAATGTAAAGAAGTACAAACACGTAATAAAAGCCGACCTCTCGTAAAAAAAAAATATAGCGCATAGAACATACAACTAGATGAAAAATATATAGCAAAATAAAATGTAATATATATTAAAGTTTATAAAATAAAAAATAGACGATGTATCTTTAAGTTCTATCTCAAACCGAGTTGTTCGAGCCGTTTCAACAGTGTTGTAAAGAGTCAGTGTTGCGCGGACTTACGTATTTTTCGCGTTTGATTAAATACAATATACAAAAAGGGGACTTTATAAGCATTCTGTGAATTGTATGAGTGCAATTGCAAAAAAGTTATTTTCTGTGTGTCGAAATAACTGAAAAGAATACAGGAGTTGTTTTATGTTGGATTAGGAGGGAAGTAGTCGGTGATGACGCAGTGTGGAGGAAGGCGTCGCTCGTCGCTTTGGCTGGGAACTGACTAGAGGAACGGAAAATGGCGGACCTCGAAGATGTTACGCTGGACGGGAGACCGCTCCAGTCCCTTCGAGTGGCGGACCTTAAAGCTGCATTAGAAGAACGAGGACTGTCGAAAAGTGGCCAGAAGAATGCACTGGTCAAAAGACTTAAGGGGGTAAGTTGTGCTTCGGACCTATCGTTAACTATGAGACGGGCAAATGCTCTCCCGAAAGGCCGACAACTGAGTATCTGAGCGGAGAGCTGCCGAGTGTAGTTGTGAACTCATTAATGGCGCCAGTAGCGCTAAGTTGTAACGGGGCTGTATATTCTTCATGTAGTTAAGTTTTGTCCGTGCATGCTTAATGACTTAGGAGAACTTAACGACCAATATTAAAGTGTTTAGAGGGATGTTGTCCTATTAGCTTGTTAGCTACTGTGGCTAAGTTTAGCGGTGGCCTTGGCGACAGGCTGCCGCTGCGAGCTTCCCCTATAGCGGCGTGTTTACTCTAACATTTACGGCCTATTTTCGGCTTTGGGTGCATTTTGATGTAGCGCTATCAAGTTTATGCGTGGTAAAAGTTAATAGCCAAAGTCAAAACTGTGTTCGTCAATCTTCGACTTAATTTGGATTTGATTTTGTAATAGTCATGCGCCAAATGTTTTTCACGCCCACGAGTTGCCGTAGTTTCTGTCTTGAGCGGTTTGTTTACATGGCGACACGTCTCTCATTTTATCTGCTGACCAGAAAATTGTCGCCGAGATTTATGCTGCAATTATTTATTTGCGTTGTGTGGCCGACATGATGCCAATTCAAACCCATGTTCGGCGCAGAAGCACAGTGCCCCCCATCTTAGTGTACGAGATGTAAAAAAAAAAAAAGAGAACACGATTCTTCTGGGGTTTTTTTGTTTCATGCACGTGTGTTTCCAAGAATGTAGTTACAACAGAGTTAGGATAACGGTTTGTCATTCAATAATTGTATCATATCTGAGTGTTTCAATGGTCCTGCAACCTCAGCTCTCCAGTATTTGTACGTTTTGGAATCGAGCCACGTTTTTGTCTGAGCCATTGTGACATTCACCAATTTTACTGCTCCACATAAAGCAAATAAAACGGCATTAGGTGATTTTGCACAGGCAGTCTATATCCCTTACAGTAGACCTAGCTGTTGACAAACCTGCAGAGGTCAACTCGAGGTGCTCCAATTGCTCATTAATAAGTCATTAATAACAGAACCGCTAAATCATTAATCGTTTTATGTCGTTGTTGACAGATCTGTATATTTTTGCACTGTTAGTAAACTTAACACGGGGGTGAGGTGTATTAAAAAAGTTAATCTTGGATCACAGTCTCTTTATTTGTTCATTTTAACCTTGCTATAGCCCTGAATTCCATTGGTGGTGAGCAATGCATCAGTAACATAAAAGAGGTCAGAATTTCAGAAGTTCAGAATAAATAACTTGTGAGGACATGGTCAAATTGAACTTGAAATTGATGGAATTTTAATTGTAGACATGCATGTTATTTTGGTTTTGTCATTGTCAAAGTTGTTCTTGTGTAGAATCATCTGTTGGCGTGGGACCACCAAACTTTTTCCAATCTCTGTGGTTTTTGCCATATTTCTTCATGCCTGTACTTGTCTATTGTTTGTTTTGATTCTTTAAAATTAAAAACATGTCTGATCCATCCACCATCAGGCACTCATGCTGGAGAATCTCCAGAAGACTTCTACGCCTCACGTTGGATTGCAGCCAAATTCTCATGTAAGTGGCAAAGATATGACCTCTAACCTATATCTAAAAGACACATTCACATCTGTGCGTTGTTGTTTGCAAACATGTTGTATAAAGACCAATTGCCAACTTTTTAACCAGTCCCTTTCTTTCATTTAGATTGGCGAGGAGATGAGCCAGAACTGCTTCATCAAGCAGTATCTTGCTAAACAACAGGAGCTCCTGAGGCAGCGGCTGGAGAGAGAAGCTCGCGAAGTGTATGACACAAATGGTAGGAATGGTTTTTATCCTGTGTTTAAACAGTACAGTGTTGCAAGTTTCAGATCACTTATATCTGTCTTATTGGTATGCAGAGCAAAAGGATCATGCAGAAGTAAACAATAGCACCTCATGTCCTCCTCCAGCCCAGGTAAGTTACCATTTTCAAATGCTATCAATACTGAATTTTTCCATCTTCTAATTTTGGGCGACATCAGATCATAATTCTAAGTTGCCTGTCTGTTTTTAGCAGGATGTCACACCGTTGGCTGAACCACAGAAACCAGCTGGCCCCTCAGGTGGGATAAATGATGGCGAGAGCAACAAAAACAAGGAAAATGACTCATCAGGTCCTCTTGCATCTGGCTCGGTTACCATGCGTGTTCCTGGGGGAGATCATCGTCCAGAACGGGGATCTACATCCAGTGATGTTGCACCTGACAGCGATGATGAGGATAGTGAAGATGGAGAGGAAGATGCTGATGATGATGACTGGGATAGTGGTGCTCGAAGGAGAAACGTCCGGGAACCAGCAAGAGCTCCCCCCACGAGGCAGAGGTCTGGAGCGTCATGTCAACCCCAGCAGCAACATATTCTTTCCCCTTTGTCTCCTCAGCTCCGACAGCCTACACCCCCACCTTCCCCACCTCCAGAGTTGTCTTTTCCCTTGCCTGAGACTCCTAAACAGAGTCCACCCAGCCCAGATGTAGCTCCTGGTAGGCGTTCGCCCAGTAGCTCCAGCTCAGGTTCATCTAGCAGCGGAAGTCGTAGCAGCAGCCCAGAGCCAGAGCGAAGTGGACCATCCGAGCGCAAGCCAGGGCCATTAACTCTCCTGGCTCGTAAGATGGAGTCAGAGGGGGCTTTCTCTGGAGCTGCTTGGCACAGTGGTCATGGAGAAGGCAATAGACAGGAGAACCAATCTCAAATGGTTGCACCGTTTTTCGGTAGAGGACCTCCAGACGGTCTGGGATCTACCATTACTCACACTGCGGGCAACATTGCTTTTCCGATGATTCCAGGCACAGACCAGGGTGTAACAGGGGCACATTCAGGCCAAATTCCACTACCTGGGGTTGTATTTAAGGCCACCAAAAAAGGGGACAATGTATCTGAGGCTGAAAGAAAAGCTGCTCTTGAGATGGAAAGACTGGAGAAACAGAGAAAATATGAACAGGAGAGGGCAATGGAATTAGAGCATGAAAGAGCTTTAGCACTGGAGCTTGAGGAAAGGCAGAGAGCTTTGGAGAGAGAGAGACAAATGAAACAGCAGGCCTTAGAAAGAGAGGAGCATGAAAGAGCTCTGCAGAGGGAGCAAGAACTTGCTCTTGAGCGTGAAAGGCAGGAGAGAGAACTTGCTTTAGAACGAGAGCGGCAAGAACAAGCTTTGGCTGAGGAGCGTGAGAAGGTCTTAGCACAAGAGAGGGCTCTGGAGCTCGAGAAACAGAGGGAGCTTGAAATACAGAGAGCGCTGGAGCTCGAGAGACAGAAGGCTCTGGAGGAGGAACAGCGCTTGCAGAGAGAACGAGAAGAAGCATTAGAGTTGGAAAGACAAGCAAGAGAAAGAGCTCTGGAGCAGGAGAGGTTGGAAAGGGAAAGAGCTTTGGAAGCTGAGAGAAGGGAAAGAATCGCACGGGAGATGGCCTTGGAGCAGGAGAGGCTTGAAAAAGTGAGGTTGGAGGAAGAGCGACTAGAAAGAGAAAAGGTCCTGGAGAAGGAGAGGCTGGAAAGGGAGAGAGCTCTGGAGTTAGAGCGAAGGGAAAGAGAAGAAAAGGAGATGGCTCTAGAACGTGAGAGGATTGAGAGAGAGAAAGCTTTAGAGCAGGAGAGGCTGGAGAAGGAGCGAGCTCTCGAGTTAGAGAGGCTGGAGAAGGAGCGAGCTCTCGAGCAGGAGAGGCTGGAGAAGGAGCGAGCTCTCGAGCAGGAGAGGCTGGAGAAGGAGCGAGCTCTCGAGCAAGAGAGGCTGGAGAAGGAGCGAGCTCTCGAGCAAGAGAGGCTGGAGAAGGAGCGAGCTCTCGAGCAAGAGAGGCTGGAGAAGGAGAGGCTGGAAAAAGAGCAAGCTCTTGAGGCGGAGAGAAAAGAAAAAGAAAGAATTGAAAGAGAGAGATTGGAACAAGAGAGGATAGACATGGAAAAAGCCCTTGAGCGTGAAAGAGAGGAAAAAGCGAGAGCAGCAGCTCTAGAAAAAGAAAGGAAAGAGAAAGAAAGAGCAGAAAAAGAAGAACAGACAAGACTAGAGAGGGAGAAGGCTATAGAACAGCAGAAAATAGAAGCTGAGAAAGAGAGAGCTCTAGAGGAGGAGAGAGGTAAAGCCCTTGAAATGGAGAGATTAGGACAAGAAGAAGCTTTGCAGAAAGAAAAACGGGAGCCAGAGAGAGAAAACTCAACCCTGGCTGAAAAGGAAAGGGACAGTGATTCAGTTTTATCTAAATCTGGGCAGAAGGTTGGTCTCACAATCCTTTCCACTCCCACAACTCCCTCCTCAGAACCAGGTAGAAAATCGTTGTCTGAAGATGTGCAGGAAGTCCCTGCTCCTGTGTCTCACAGTGCACCCCCTTCACAAACACTTCTGTCACCACAGTCACCTTTTAAGAAGTCCCGCTTCTTTAGAGACTCTCCCATCCAGCCCCCACCTTCCTCCACGTCAGTAGTCATCATGCGACCCACCCCTCGGCCTCAGTCTTCATCTGTACTCTCCCCCACCAGTGTTGGAGATCAGCAACCCTCTGCTAGACAGGAGGATCCCCAAATGCAGACAAAACCGGACTCTGCTGGATCCATTGAGATCCAGTCGGAGCGAAGGGAGACAACAGGTGATAATGTGCAGACAGGTTTCAAGAAGACTGAACACCGTGTAGAGACAACTGTTGAAAAGGAAGAGGAGGTGGAGGAAAGACGGGATCAATCTGCACCACGTCGAGAGGGAAGGACTATGAAAAAGGAGGAGAAGCCGGCGAGACAAAGATCATCATCAAATGAATCATCTTCCTCTGAATCAGACTCTGGTTCATCTTCATCTCCGTCCTCAACATCATCTGACTCTTCTCCAGAGGACAAGTCCTTGAGCTCATGCAGTAGACGGGTATGTGTTTACCTTGATTATATGAATACACAAACATCACTTTAACATCTGAGAGGTTAAACAAGCAAGTGTTGTTGGTCCACATTTCCCCCCTTTACTCTGCAGTGAATAGTTTTTGCAATTTGTCCTTAATTGCAACAGCAAATTTGAAAGTTGTGTTTGACTTTTTTAAGGAGGCGAATTCCAGGAGAGACTCTTCACCAGAGCACATGGTGACGGACCAGGTTTCAAAAGAAACCCAAAAAGCTTCCCCTCGTAAAAGAGAGCGGTCTGGAGATGACGACAACACAACTAAAGATGGAGAGAGACCCACCAAGGTTGGTGTCTTTTTAACTTTATTTACTGCCCCGCTCACTTTAAACAAAAGTTATGTATTTGATTTAATTTTATAAAGTATTTATTTCCAAAATGAAACGTTTTTACAGCAAACTAAAGGAGAATATATAAAAAATGTTTTTCCTTTCCCACTATCCCAGAAACCCTTCACTGAAGCTCCGACTCCAGATGACAAACAAAGACAACGGACACACAGTGGTCAAGAGGAGGAAACTGACCAACTTAGGTCTGTATTTAATTTTGTGTCTTCTAAAACCATCATATTTATGGCAGTCTTTGGTGATACCACTAAGACTGGAAATATTAAATCATTTCAGAATAAAAGACCAAAGAGTTTTCTTTTAAACCTTTTATTATTATTATTATTATTGATTCTTTGCACCGTCAAAGAAAAACATTTCACTCAAGCCATGTGACATTTTGATTAGTCCTTATAAATGTCTGGTTCCAACCAGAATTCCACATAATTGCCTTGAAAATGGATAGTTTTTAAATTAATAAAGGGATTGTGTCTTCAATGAATATCTGACAATGTGGGATTGGATTTGAAACCACATTTGCTCGGGTGTCCAGGATGGACAGGATCAGGAATGAGGTGATTAGAGGGACAACACAGACAGGAAGGTTTGGAGGAAAAAGCTAGAGAAGACAGATTGAGATGGTTTGGACATATTCAGAGGAGGGACAGTGGATACATTGGTAGAGGAATGATCCTAGAGATGGACCTTTGTCTCCTACCAGGTAGGAGACAAAGAGGAGATGGAAGCAAGTTGTTGGAATCAGAGTAGAACATACACAGAGGAAAGGGGTGAGATGGAAAAGGATGATTTGCATTCAAAGAAAAAGAGACAGTTTGCTTGAGTGTCCGTCCCCCTCTCTCACTGTGGTCCTGTGAAGACAGAGGGTGAAGGTCAGACTGGAACTGGAGTTTTGTTTCCACAAGACCACAAATGTTTGAACGAGTTCCTGCTCTCAGGCAATGAATTGTGATTTTTTGTTTCTTTATTGTTAGTGTGATTTGCCAGGTCATTAGAATCCCACGGCCATATTCTAAAATCTGAACGTAGATTCAAGATTGAAAAGGAATAAGATCTGGTTCAAAGTGTGTTTATTGAAGCTGCAAATAAATAGGAAGTCGCTGTTTCAAGCTTGCTGTTGTGTAAGAGGAGAACTCTTAATATTCTGTAACTGTAAAATGACGAGGATTTAATTTCCCGTCAGGCAGTTGATGAGGCTGCCTCGACGCCGGTGTGGCTGAGGAGATGCGGGTCCTCAGTCATCCTGATCATTTTTTTTCATGGGGAGCAGGAGATGATATGGCCGTGTGGTCGGTGTCTGCTCTGAGCTTCTGTTAGTTTCCACCGAGCACGGCTCCGGTGCTACCGGTGCAGCTTTACCCTCCGATATTTGCGGACATAAACGCGGTGGGAGAGGGAGTAGCCAGCGGTGAGGAGGCGACGGGAGGAGAGGAGGGCCGGGCCGGGCCGCTGCGACACAGCCGCCTGTAGCCACCGTGCTGCTCCTTAACAAACATGGGGAGGCTCGCTGCAGCAGTTGTTTGCCGTGAATGAAGTTTTAACCCCCGAAGTCAGCGGCTGCGATCACGTGATGGTGGAGCGACGGCCCTGAGCGCGCTCATTACTCAGGTAATGTGCGCGTGTTGCGACGTGCACGAGGAGAAGTAGCGCGTCCTCGCCTCACGTACGATTTAGCGATGACCCGTTTGTGTTGGTGTTCATCTGAGTGACGTGTGATCTCTGTTCCGCCAATCGTTGCTTGATTCACGTAAGTTAACGTTAGATTTAGCGTCTGTGTGGGTGTGATGCCTTCACGTGCTGTCAGAGTGTTGGTAAATAACACTTCCAGTTCATATTTATGAGTTAAATGGTGTAGTATAGTTTCCATAGCGGCATGGGTGGATACATGATAAACAAATATTTAAAATAAATGATGGATATTTATGTATAGATTTTTTTTATATTTATTGAGGATATTTTGTCCACACTGTAGCGGTCAGTGCCTGCCCTGGAAACAGATAGAGCAGATGGTCCCTGGTTCGATTTCCAGAGGCAAACAACTGCTGCTGTTCACACAACAATTTTCCAAATTAGGACAATAAACAAAATCAGTTTTCATTGGTTTCTGTGACTTTTCAGTTTAAGAATAAGACACAGGGACAATAGTATCACACAGTTATTGTGATTGTTATGTCTGTATGTCTCATCATGTGCATTTTCTTGTCTACACAGACAGGTAAAGGAGACTGCCATGGCAGAGCCAGAGAAGATTCCAGAGAACAGTGAGGAGGTGGGTTTTTATTGACATTGTTATTTTCATTAGTGTTATTTCAATATATCCTAAATTTTGATAATGGTTCTTGTCCACAGACACCAAAGACCTTCTCAGCTCGCAAAATCAGTCTCAGCAGTAAGTCAGCTCTGCCGTTTCACTGTGTGACACATAAGAATCACTTATATAGTGTTGAATTCATAACATGTTTGTATGAACCAAAGATCCTTGAAATGTCTCCATGTGTTTATTTTTTTTTTCCATCTCTGCTTTTTCAGACAACAAGTTGTCTCCAGGCAGCAGTGGTGCAGAGGGTGAGCAGGAGTCTGCGGCTGCAGCCGGTCGGAAGAGACGCTGGGGTTCCAGCACAGCTGTGACTGCAAAGAAACCCTCCATCAGCATCACCACTGACTCACTCAAGGTACGTGGATCCAACTGAAGCAAGTGGACCGTGCAGTTAAGGATCAGTGAGTTAGACTTGTATGATTGTATTTTGTCTTCCGTTTCAGTCCCTTATCCCAGACATCCGTCCCTGTCTCGGCCAAGAGGCAGTAGTGGATCTGCACCCAGAAGAAGCTGCGCTCTCTGGGGTGGAGGACGAGGAGCGGGAGCGTTCGGACCACGACCTCCAGATCCGTCGTACTGTCACACAGGTAACTTTCCACTTCTTATTCCTTTGTCACCGATTAAAACGTCAAGTATTTTGATGATTCAAGAAAGTCTAACATTGGTCCTCTCCTCCGCTGCAGGTTGTGCACCCAGAGAGCCAGGAAAATGGTCAAAAGGAGACAAAGAGGAGCAGACTGGAGGAGCTGGAGGAGGAAGACCAACAGGGAGGAGGAGAACAAACAAGAGTGTACGAGGAGAAAATGGAAACTTCATTTTCAGGAGCAGGGGAAACACAATCCCCATCACGCACCAGCCATGAAACAGGAAATAGCACTGGTAAATAATGACTCTGACGTTTCCATTTAAGATCATCATCTTATCAATGAGAAAGAACTTATGGGTATTACCTCCCCTCCCCCAGTGACCCCCAGCGACACGCTCATTCGTCGCTCAATCAGCCAGCAGAAAACAGGCGTTTCTATCACAATCGACGACCCTGTTCGTACGAATCGTCAGCCTTCGCCTCCGCGAGGAAAAGTCTCCAACATCGTCCATGTTTGTAATCTGGTAAGAAGGTTCTGCGAGCTATCTAGGAACATCGAGCACCTCCTAGTGGACATTGGCTGCACAGTGAAAGGCCTTAACATTTGGAATATGTTTTAGGTGAGGCCGTTCACTCTGGGTCAGCTGAAGGAGCTCCTCAGCAGAACTGGCACTTTGGTGGACGATGGATTCTGGATCGACAAAATCAAGTCTCACTGCTACGTCACTGTGAGTATTAGTATAAATCAATCATTTTTAGGTTGAAACTTTTCTGAAGCTCATTTTTTCACCTGACTTTGCTTCTCAGTATTCCAGCTCTGAAGAGGCTGTCGCTACACGAGCTGCTCTCCATGGAGTGAAATGGCCTCAGAGCAACCCCAAACTCCTCAGTGTGGACTTCTGCCTTCAGGAGGAGGTGAGTCTTTAGTCCCCATTGGTCTCCGTCTTCTACTTTTACAAACGTCTTGAACGTCTAACCATGTCTCTGCTCTGCAGCTGGACTTCCACAAAACGTTGGGTGAAAGACCTGACAAACCAGGAGCTGAGGAACAGGGTCCTGGTCGTGGTCGGACGGCCGCCCTCCCCTCTCTCCTCCCTGAGAGGGACCAGTGGGCCGAACGCGAGCGTGAGATGGAGCGACGTGAGAAAGGCAGAGCAGAGAGAGAATGGGACCGGGACAAGGTCAGGGAGTTTGAGAAACTCGGGACGGAAAAGGAGGGAGCGTCCAGGAGGTCGCGCTCCAGGGAGAGGCGGCGTAAGGAGAGAGGAAAGAGCAAAGAGAAGAAGAGTGAAAAGAAAGGTGAAATAGAGGAGACGTCATGTTTGGACGCAATTGGATTCACAAAGACCTTGTTTCTAATATTTTTCTGTGAATTTTCTGTGGCAGAAAAACCAGAGGATCCTCCCGCGAAGCTGCTGGACGACCTGTTCCGCAAAACCAAAGCTGCTCCTTGCATTTATTGGCTTCCACTGACAGAGGAACAGGTGACACTTTGATTGAAAATCACATTTTTGCATTTTTTGCATGTTTTAATTTCTAGTATCTTGGGAACAACCATTCACCGTTCATGCCGGATGTTTTCATTGCAGTATGTTCAGCGGCAGGCTGACAGAGTGGAGCGGCAGAAGGAACGTGAAAAACGGAGAAAAGAGCTAGAAGAGGAGGAGGAGAAAAAAAGGGAAGAGGAGCGAAAGGAACGGATGAAAGCTGCTGGTGGCGCTGCGGGAGACCGGAGTGAGGGTGAGAAGGACAAGGACAGAGACAGGGAGAGAGACAAAGACCGGGGCAGAGACAGAGAGAGGGAAAGAGAGAGGGAGAATGAAAAACGCAGGGATGGATACCGCAGGCCGGGGGGCAGCACGACAGGCGGGAGCCGGCGAAGCCGTAGCCGTAGCGACCCGCGAGATAGGCGGCGCTAACGGCCAGTTACCTGACGGACCTGTCCTAGAGACCACCCTCTTCCATTTGCCTTTCACTACATGTACTTTTGTCAAAACTTAAAAACCCGACCGAGGACCAATTGATGTCACCACCATCTCTAAAATATCACTTTTTTATAAAGCTCACCTACACCAGGCTTAAAGTCCAGCTGAAAGGGGACCATGATTTTCAGACTTTTATTTGCCGTGTTTTTTCCCCCAGAGTGCTGTACGCCTCCTTCGCTCTTGTCGAAGACTGACGTAATCTCTAAAATACTTACTTTGTCCCCATTTTTGCTTTGTTTTATCTTTTGATAAGAATGGGATTCGGTGCCGTGGGGGGCTGTGACCATTTGCCCCACCATCACCAAATGTTCTTCAGATGTTCCTGAGTGTAGGTGCCACTTACGATTAATCAAATCAATCCTCTCTGCCTCGGTGTTTTCGGACTTTGCAGTTTGGATGTGGAATTCAACTTTTTTTTTTAATTATTTCTTTTTTCGCTGCATGTAGTCCAGGGCTCTCGCTGCCTTTTCTGCCTTAAGAAAAAACCCGAATCTTTGAGCAGAGGCTTAATTTAGAAAAAAAAGAGGAAAAAAAAAAATCTGAAAATATAAAAGTGTGTGTGTGTTTGGCATTTTGTACAGGCATATAAGAGTAATCAAGAATGACGTCTTTAAATGAGGCAGCTCTGAGGTATTTTTGGACCCGTGGTAAAACTACTAAAGGCAATGAAGTGTTTGTCTGCTCAGATGAAAAGACCAGACGGTTCTCTGTGAGAGGATCTCTTCGTCGCACCTCACACGAGTCATAATTATGTCCTTACTGATGCTCCTTCCTTTTCCCCTCCCTCCTCTTCCTCCAGGCGTCTTAGTCTGTAGAGTTTCCTACAGGCGTGAATATGGAGGCTCCATTATAAGTTCTCTCAACAATGGTTTTAATATTTTTTAATCGTTATTTTATCATTTAGTACAAAGGTTTGTTTTCATTTTTTTTTTTATTTCTTCTTTAAGTACGCCTATCAGTGGTGAATGTACAAATAATAAAAAAAAATTGAAGTTTGAACTGATTGCCATGATTGTGTTTATCTTTTGGTTCTGAAGGAAAATAGTTGAAAACTCCAGGAAATCTGCAGGTCTAATCAGCGGTTGCTCTGAGAATCCACAAGATGTCAGTCATGTTGCGTTGGAGGTGATGCTGAGGTTGAGACATCTGACACAAGAGACTTTCTGCAACAAACAGATGATGAAACGGAGGAAATAAATCATCCACCGGTTAATTCCTCATCTCTGTCTAATTAAAACTCTGTTCTCTTGGTCAAAACGATGACAGAAACTTTTCTTCTTTTCTGACTTGTACAAGTTTCTCACCCTCTCTTCCCCACTCTTTTTCCCCTCAGTGCGTTGTAAATCACGTCTTCTCCCTCTTCCTCCTCGGTTGTCTTGTTCCTCCTCTCTGGTCTTGACGTTGATCCTGCAGAGCTCAGCAGAGCTCCTCTGTAATTACAGCCCCATGGTCGCTGAGCCCAACATTTTTCTGGCCTGATGCAACTCTTGTACGTCTGGACTCGGTGTGGACCAGTGGATCCTTATCCCTGGCATCTCTCAGAGACATGGGGACGAAGAAGAGACTGAAAAGACTGTCTCTGAGGTGTTTACCATGCAGGTATGTATGTAAAAGTGCCAAGAGGTTGTAGGTGCAACGCTCATTGACTCATGAGTCCAGTCTTTCTGTAAAGTAAAAGTCTCAATGACAGGCAAGTACAGTTGGACTCACGACTTGGTTCTTGTATTTTCCCAGGAGCCCATCTGCACACTGTTTAAAAAAAAAAAAGAAAAAGTATTGATACATAAAAATATTTTAATTCACCAGACAGTATCGATATTCAACAGCAATATATTCTTTTTTGTTCATTTCCTGGAAACACAAAAAAATGTGCTCACAGGGTTTGTTCATTCTTGTGTTGTAATTCAACCTCTGACCACTAGTTGATTTTACAGAAATTTTATACTTGGAGCCAAAAAACTTTTTTCTTTCTTCCTTAAAAAAATGACTATAAAATAAATAGATTAAATAATCTATTTTATTTTTTTAGTCACTATATTTACCTTGTTTCACTAACTCAATATATTGCAATCTATGGCAACACTGCTCCTGTATGGTGATCTGTATTGTTATCCCCAGATTCTCGCCAACCAACACCACAACAGAGTGAACAGCTCGATTGTGAAGCTAAATTGGATTTTGATAAATGCTTGTTTCAACAAAGGTGTTCTTCCAGAGGGAAATTCCTGAGCCCACGCTAACAAACAATTTGCCAACTTTGACGTTTATGAGGTGAAGTCCAGCGGGTTTCGATTAGATCAGCGCCGCTGAGCCAGAGCACATGGTTGAAGAGCAGACTGTAAAACAAAAACCACAATTTAGAAAGATGTTAAATCACTCAAGCGACCGAGAGGAGGAGCTGGGGCGGAACTGGCCCATATTTCCTCCTTGATTGTGATGTAAGTCCAGTACAGTGAAGATGATGACACAGGAAGCAGTCACACTGAACTGGTCATGTGGTTCTACCTGGTAATAACAGTAGTAGATGGTTAGTTTATGTTGTTGACAATGTTCCCCACTCCAAGGAAAGGAGGCTCAGTCACCAGTCACTGACTGGAAGAACCTCTTGGTCCTCTCCTTTCCTGGGAACCCTAAAGTGGACCAGCTGATGAAGACATGACTCCAAACTGAAGCTTGTGCAATCGTGGGATTTTGCAGAACCAGCACTGGTGTCTGGAGGACCACCTGTGTCTGGTTGGTGGTCCTAGTCTTCCAGGACCAGGGAGTCAGCTCTTAATCCTGACGAGTGGACACTGAAAACCATGTTTATCGGCTCTGCAAGGGACCTCACCTCCTCGCACCCTGACCTCAACCATCTTCTCTGACCAGTCGTCATTGATTAAGACTGATTTAATGTTCAAGAAGTGACTTGGCGCCGCGCCGTGTCTCGGAAATGTGCGTGATTGCGGATCAAAGACTGTGAGTGAGAGTACGACTTCACTCTGCAGTGATACGTACACATATACATGCACGACGGCCCACTTTTCCGTCTTTTCCTTTGTGCTGTGACATGTGTATGTACTTATGGAAAACAGATGTGGTCGGCTGTGATGGAGGAGGCGGTGAGTGACGGAGAGAAACCAGCCTTGAAGTCTGGTGATACTTGATTAACAAGCTGTGGCAGATGTGCAGAAAGACTGAGGACAAAGAATTAAGGGGTTTTGAGAGATTTGGCTGCATGTGGCGTCAGAGTCAGGAGTTCAGAGAAGGTTCTGCTTGTAGGCACCGTGGTGGTCTGAAGGACTGGTTCTTCCAAGGTGAACTTCGGATCTTAGTAACCTTGCAAGGCAGCACTCCTTGGACTGAACGCTCTCCACCTTTCTATCGATGGATAGAAGCTCTTGTGTCTCAGTGTCTTCAGGTTTTGTTTATCAACCGATGACTGAAACCAAAGTTTCCCAACGTTAAAAAGAATGACGAGGATGAAGGAGATATTTCTGAAGAAATTTTCCCTCAGTTTCCCAACTGAGGGGAAAAAACCTTTGAAACTCACGGCCTGTTGTACAGTACAGTCAAGAAAAGAAAATGGAAGAAGAAAAAAAAAAAGTTTGTGAGGAGTGGCTGAAGCAGCTGCTGTGTGGTGCTGTTTCAGGCTGATGAACTCATTTACTCTGAACCTTTCTCTGAAACTATTTCCTTGTTCTCAGCTGCTGCTGTTCCACATCTGCCTGAAAGAAACGGACTTGAACGGTTCTGTACCTCAACTTAGACAAGGACTGGATGAAAGAGCAAAGGTCCAGGATCTGAAGGCGTTATATTGATGTTTGCTGTTTGGTTTCTATTGACGACAATACTTTGACTCCACTGTGAAATTCATTTAAAGTTTTTTTTCTTGGGCCTCCTGTAGAGACCACTGCCCTCCATCCGGTCTAGGCCTCAGGCAGAGAGGGTGAGAGGGAGGTGGTGGTTGTTGGGGGGGGGTTTCCTTGTGGACCTATCTGGGTCAGGGTGAGGGTAGCAGCGGTACCAGACCCTGAATCAGCATCTCACTCCTATCTTGGAAGTGTTTTCCTGCCCAGCCTGGGAGGCTTCAGAGGATTTGTGGTGGAGGAAAAAAAAAAAGTCAGACCAGAGGAGGCTGAATTGTAGATTGCTCAACTTCCTTGCACCTGTACTCTCTTCTTCGCCTACACAAAATCACCCCCACTGCACCCCACCCTGTTCAAACACAAACAGAATTAGGAGCGAAGCACTAAGGTGTAGGCTAGAGCCGATTCAGCAGCCCGGCGGCAGAAAAACAAAACTACATGGAAGAAAAACAAAAATCACAAAGCAAACACCATGGAGCAGGGACGAGTCAGAGCGGGATATTTCAGGCAGAATCTGCCGGCCAACGGGGGGAGGAGGACGGAGGAGGACTTATTTTCCATGTGAAACTTAATGGAATAACAAGATGCAGAAATAACGGAAAAAAAAAAGTTTGAGGTATTGATCCCTGGCAGCGAGATCCAGAAATGAAGCCTCAGCATGCTGCGTTTTCTAGCTCATTAAACCAGAAGTAGAATCTGTGGACAAGTGTTGGTGCGGCTGACTGTTCACAGTAAACCTGTCTCATCCTCAGGATTTTCCCTGTTAGTCACATGTCAGGAGAAAACTCCACAGAATTGGGAAACCAAACCCTTGGAACCTGGTCACCAGGAAGACAAGTCAGAGACAGCCTGAAGTTTAAGAAACAAAGTTTCCATCCATCCGACGTTCCCTTCTTCTCCATACTCTTATCCGTTACCTAGCAGTCTCCATGACCTCCTCCCGAACCACACGGCATCACACCACCTCCTCATGAACCTTGGTCAGACCACTAGAAGGCGCCAACTGGTCCACACAAATGACACTGACTCTGGGCCAATGCGCCACCATCCACAACATCTCATGAAAAAAACTAAAATTATCTCCTGAGCGAAACAGCACCCCCCTCTGATCTCCGCTGGTACTGCAGCTCCAGTTCATGAGCGACAATGACAAAAAAAGATCCTCTGGGGGCAGCCTAGAGCCCAGAGTCTAAATCATTGGACATGTGTTGGGTAGGGTCAATGGTTTGAATCCCAGCCGTGGTAGGGTAGTGTTGTGGTGCCATTAAGAATCCTCGGTTCGATTCCCAGAGAAACCTCGTTCTTGATTGCTAAATGTGAATGGAATGTGGAACAAATCAATGAAACGTAAGTTGTCGTCTCCTCCTGTGGCTGCACCTCCTCTTTCTCCTGTTGGTTCCTGTCACCAATGGGGAAAAGTGAGAAGAATGCAGCTTCAATGTCTGATGTTCTGCCTTTACCACGTCAGGAGAGCTGAGGTACGATGGCCAACGCAGGACTGTAAATCAGCTCGTCTTGGCAGCAAACGTGTTCATTTGTCTGAAGCGCTGATGTCAGGGCACGGAGAACGGCCACAGGGTGGAAACATTTGGGTCACAAACAAAGGCCGATGACATCACCTCCCGTCCGTGAGGGAGGAGGTTGAAAACCGCAGCAGCTGAAGACATGAACGTGCGGTTGTGTTTGTGGGCACAGATAGAAACGACGGAATCATCTCTTCGCATTTGTGTCGGCGAAGGATGTTCTGCATCTGGTTGATGAAAATAAAGGCCACGTGTGACGGACGCAGCCGCTATCCACCGAACCGATCCTGCAGCCTTGTTACCGGGCAGAGTGCAACAATAGGAGCAGTTACTTGGAGAGAAGTTGCTCACGCTGCTCCACTGACGTTGGCCCTGAGTCTGGTCATTAAGAGACACAATAGCCAAGAACAGGACTTCCCCTCGGGGGAAGATTTTCCATCCATGGGGCTGTGGGCAGCTGCAGGGCACAGGAAGTGTGAAACACACAGACACACACAGAACAGCAGCTTGTTAATGACACTTTTATGACTTTTTTTACTCAGACAGATGCCATTCCAGGAAGAGTTTGAATGAAAGAACAGAGGAAAGAATTCCGCCTTTGTGATAAGGACGAAGAGCCGGAGCGGAGTTCTCTCTTAATCTGGGTGAAATGTGAGAGCGAGTGGGATGAAAACATGTCAGTGCACTCTTTTGTTGGACTTCATAAAAAAGAAAAACAACTGTCGTTTTGCCGACAGAGAAGAAAAAGAGCTCCGGTTACAGACGGAGCAGGGAGGCTTGCGGGGAGGAATTGTGCTGAGGCCATTCCTTTTTTATTTTTTCACTCTGCGGAATCAGCTGAGGGAGAGAGAAAACATCAGATTGTGACCCGCAGCCACATGGCTGGGTTGTGTGCGCCGGGTTTTCAAAAAGCTTCAAGTCCATGAAAGTTCAATGATGTGTTTACAAGGTTTGGAGGAGTCGACAACTCTGGGCCAAATGTTTGACTGAGAATAGACAGAATAGAAAGTTGACAAAGGAATATTTCCAACATTGGCCATAACGTCTAGAAAATGAAAGACACCCTTGACTAGAACAGTCTTGGCCAAAGTAACTGCCCAACATTAGCTTGAAATGCACAGTGTTGGGCAAGTGACTTTAAAAAAGTAACTTATTACTTTACTAGTTACTGCTCTGAAAATGTAACTAGTTACATTACTAGTTACTAAATTATAAAAGTAACTAATAACTAGTTACTTTATTTTACTTCAAAAACACATTTAAAAAGTTTGTTGTGTTCTGTATCAACTATCATAATGAAATGTAGTGGAACAATAAAAACAAAATTGGCAAGGCAAGAGGACCCGCCCATGTCTCTTTCTGATTGGCTTAGCCTGAAACGTTAACTTATGTCAACCAATCACAGTAACAATAATGGTGTTACTGAACGGGAAAAGTAACGTGTTACTTTATTAGTTACCCAGAAAAGTAGTTTCGTTACGTAACGGCGTTACAAGTAACGCATTAGTCCCAACAAAGTTTCCATCCTTAAGTCAAACATTGTCCAACAGCTAACCGCTGACACAAAGACCTTGTAAGAACATCAACAGTCTCAGGGAGAAGAACTGTCTTTCACTCTCTGTATCTTTTATCTCCACTTTAATGGAGTGAAAGAAGCCAAACTAAACCAATCCCTTCCTCCTCCTCCTCCTCCTCCTCCTCCTCCTCTTCCTCCCCCCGGCCCTCGCTGCCCTGTCTCCCTGCTCGTCTGGCTCACATGATGCAGTCGGAATTCCAGATGTTGCTCACGGAATTCTGGCCTCCAAATGTGACTTCAGCCGGCTCCTCCCCCTCGTCTCCTCCACCCCCCGCCCTGAATCTCCTCGTGACTCCCCCACCCCCCCGCACCCCTCCAGCCCTGACTCTTCAAAACACTGCAGCTGAGTGGAGACAAATGGGCGCCCGGGTCTTTCAGGCACAATAGGAAAATACCTCGTCATTGTAATTGGCTGGAGCCTCGTCGCAGTGATCGTAACACAACACAGAGCAGCTGACCACTGCAGAACCACCCGCTTCGGCCCCGCCCCCCTTCATTAGTGGGCGACACCTACAGCTTTTATTGGCTCACCATGAATTATTAAATTTTGTCAATTTTTGTCTAATTTAGGCCAAATCTGCACAAAGGTCGACTTGTGAACATTTGTAAAATCCTACAGCTCAGTGGTTCACAACCCCAGGGTCGTGGACTGGCACCGGTCCGTTGGTGGAAAGGATGACTTGAACTTGTTTTTTGTGGGGTGGGGGTTGTTGGATTTTCTCCAAGATACCTGTCTATGACTCAGACTTGGTCACAAGTCAAGATGTTTGACTTTGCCCCAAAAAAAAAAGTTTTTGGAAAAGTTTCTCAGCTCAGGCTCAAAGATCCAGAGAGGAGACACAGGAGAAGAGCGGTGTATTAACTGACCATTCCTGAAATGTGGATTCATACGGACAGGATTTTCCCACACATCAAGCCTGCGCTGTATATTACATGGAGAGCCAGTTCCTAATGAGGCAATAAAGCCTTCAACACGGCTCCACCACCTGGAGACCAAGAGTTCTGCATTGAAAGATGAAAAGATGGATTTTTCAGTTTTTTTGTCAGAATCTTTAACCCTATTCATTATGGAATTGTCATGTGACCTGGTCCACATGGTTTGCTGTCTTTAAATCCTCCACAGAACCAATCGGTGTGGTTTTAAACCCTCACCTGCCTGAGTTTCCTCATCATCTGTTTTCTGTATGACTCGCTCCTCACAAGTATGTAAACACATGCAGACTCGCTCTCTCTTTGATTCTATGGTTAAAATAGGTTTTCCTGCTGTGCAGCCACAGCTTTACTCAATCATCCTCATCCCTGTTTCTGCTTAACTTTTGGACCCAGTCCGCTTTTTCCGACCCAGTTTCTGGCCTGCCAATTTCCAGTCCCCAGTAACGCAGAGTGGTGCGGTCGGGGAGCAAGAATCCTGGAGATCCAGGAAGGATTGGAAGGATCGTCTGTTGAGGAGTGAAGTGATCAGTGTGAAAAAGTTAAAGTTCCTGACGGAGGAGATCCGGGAGAAGACACTGCTGAGACCACAGGAGTGACTCCTCTGAACAAACGTGCTGAAGGAACTTCAGTTCTAACATATGTTTAATGACACATTGTTCCTGAAAAGTCTTTGTAGCATCTGGTCCAGACCCCTGGTCCCTCAGATCTGAAGGAAAATACTGTCCGTGATGAACCATCTGGAATCAAAACTCCACTGAAAAGCAGATCCAGATCATGAATCTGGAACCGATCCACAAAATGGGTCTGCAAGTGTTCTTGGGTCAGAACAGAATGGATGATCACAGATCCAGATCTAAAACCCAGATCCAGATCCAAATGTCAAATAGTTATGTGTTTGTTCACAATCAAAATGAAGCTATTCTTCCCTGGCCTGTAGGGGGTGCTAAGCATTTTATTTATTTCATTTTTATTGACTGCCAGCAATGACATCATTAAGACACAAATAATCTCAATGTTATGGGGCAATGTTGGTGGCCTAGTGGTTAAGGAAGTGGACTTGGATCTGCAAGGTTGCCGGTTTGAATCCCATAATTTCTCAAAGGATTAAACGAGTTCTAAAAATGAAAAAAAAAAACACTTAGCACCAAGTCTCCTGCTGGGATACTAGAGTCTAGCATCATCACTTTGAGCCTGATCTGGGATCAGAATAACTTATTTTGCCCCGCCCCTGTCTAATATGTGTTGTAATGACAATAGCGGTGTGTTCACGGTGCGTTTGTTTTTCCACAACCTCGGCCAAACTAACTGTGGTTACAAACTGTATGAGTTTAAAAAAAAAATACATAGCAAAAGAAGAAAAACTAGAAAGTAAAGATTTGTCTTTGCCACAAACTCATGTTTCTGGATTGATCCGTTTGAGGAAACAAAGGCAAACATATCAGACAGGAAGTCCACTTAACCTCACAGGAAGCAACGCCTGTTGGGATTCAGTGGTTGAGGAAATGAATTTCAAAGCACAGAGAGACTTTTGAAATAATTTTATTCTTGTACGAAAAGCTTAAAACTAAAAGTGAGGGCACACACACACACACAGAGACTCATTGAAAAAAAAACCTAGTTATCGTTATCAATATTATCATCATCACCACTAGTATCATTATCATTGTTGCTGAAGTTGGTAGAACCCTGATCAGTACCGTAGCACCATGTTCCAAACAAAAAAAACAAAGGAAATGTAAACAAGAACAATGACAAAAAGGAGTCATTTTTAGATCTTCAATTTATTTCATTTGAGATGAAATCAAGGTTTTCTGTTGAGTTTTTTTGTTTTTTTAAAAAAGAAAAAAAATAACAATCAAGTTTCAAGAATACAGAAGCCCTCCCATCATTCACATATATAAAATTAAGGCCACTCTTAAAAACTGTATGTCACTGTCCAGCAGGACTTTTTAATGACAATGTACAAAAACACATTCTTCGCATGGAAGACAACAACAATAATAGTAATAGTCATAATAATAATGACAACATCACTTGAACTAATATTCAGCACTCCATGTTGGTATAGAAGAAGAATGGACAGATGGGAATGGAAGACTCTGCGTGGGAAATGGAGTTCGCCGTGAGCACGAGAGCAGATAAGCTTCGGTGGGTTTCTACACTCTAGATTATACGTGTCAAACTCAAGGCCCTGGGACCAACTCTGGCCCAAAAAAATCATTCGGTATGGCCCGTGGAGTTTTATTAAACCTGATGAATTAAAAGTTGTTTTGTTATACAGCAATACACGATAATTGTTACTTTTAAGTATAATTAAGTAATTATCAACTGCAGTATCATGTATTAATACGTTATAGAGTAGTGACATCTGTACAGTATTCCTTTTACAACCTTCCCTTAAAGGAAACTGTGTTGTGGAAGTAGCCTGCTGCTCAAAATGAGTTTGACACCTATGCTCTAGATGGAGAAGCTACTTATGAATTAGTTAATAAAATCAGTTAAAATTCTCCTGAGAAGAGACAAACTCGTTTAGACGCCCCTAGTAAAAAAATTCAGGTTTTGTTCATGACATAAAGTCTTACTCCATGTAGTGGAGGTTTAACTCCGTGATTTTTCATAAATTGTTCTTAATTTGAGTCTTATCTGGATTGTGGATTTGAGAACTTCTGCTGCAGTTGATCACTTTTGGAAACAAACGGCCTCGTCCAGTTCCTACACTGAGTCTATGACCATGGGACTCTACAGGTTTGTTCCCCTTTTATGGTCCATACTGGCTCTGACACACTTCACTGGGAAATTAACAAACACAATGACGAAGAAACTCCGGTTCCCAGCAGCCTCTGCCTCTAAATCTTTCTCTTTCTCTCCCCGTGTTCTTATGCAACTGTGTGCAAGTTTAAAAGGTTGTAGGACAAACAAATCAAACACACTGTTTATCGCAAGATTAAGGAACATGCTAGAATGAGCGCCATGAAGTTGCAGGTTTAAAAGCAGGATTTTCACAAACGGAGACGGACAAAGGGTGAGCAGTGACACAAAAACTAAAAGTAAGACATTTGGGGGGAAAAAAAACAACTAAAGGCTAAACAAACAGCAAAGAGCTGGCGTCAGTGAGCAGAGAGAGAGAAGGGAGAGAAAAGAACTGTAAAAATGGAAGGATGAAGTGGTTGAGAAGAGAGAGATGACAGAGCAAAAAGGAATCTGGCAGTGGTAAAAAATATTCTTGAAGGAAACTCTCGTGCTTTTCCTTCTGCTCCTCCGCTTGTTTGACCTCGTTCTCTCCTGCCCTGTTCAAACATTCCCTTCCACTTTTTCTCCCTCGCTCCTCCTTCTTTCACTCCCCTCCCTCTCTCCTCTCCTCTCCTCCTCCGTCTCCTCCTACACCTTGTCCAGTAGAGACCGTTGACAGTACAGGAGTCGGCGTGGGGTACCGTACCGCCGGAAGAACACCAGGGCCGCCAGCGTTGCGATCACACACACTAACAGGAAGAGGGGCACCACCACGGCCGCCGCCCCGACTCCTCCGCTCACACCTCCTTCCTTGTCTACTTCGATGATGATCACCTCCGTCTCCTCCTCTGTCTTCTCAGTCCTCTCGGTCTTCTCCGTTTCCCTCTCCCTCTCCCTCTCCCTCTCCCTCTCCCTCTCTCTGTCTCTGTTTCTGTCCTTGTCCTCCCGTTCCTTCTCCTTCTCCCTCTCCTTGTCCTTGTCGTGTCCGCCGCCGCCTCTTCCGCCGTCCGTCTTGGGGTCTTCGTTGGGGCAGCCCATCCAGTCTCGCAGGGCTGATTTGGGGTATCCCGGCTCCACGCGCATCATCTGGTTGTTGAACTTCCAGTATTTGTTGGATTTATAGAAGTAGGTGTAGGCTGAGGATGAAGGAGGAGGACAGAGACAAAGATGAGTAAAGTCAAATCAAGATCTTTAAAAATAAAAAAGGCTCCAGAAGGTCAGCCTTACCTTGGTCCTTGCTCATGAATGCTGCCTTGATGTTGTCAGGAACTCCCTGCCACACACTGGTCGATCTTGGATAACCCTCGTCCACGCTTTGGGACTCTTCGTTGAAGCGGTAATAGCTAGGAAATAACCAAAAGGTATAAGCTGTTAGGTTTAAGACAAAAGACACCTTCCAGCTTGTCCCTTTTTCAGGGGTTGCCACAGTGAATCATCTACTCTGACTCCAACTACCTCCATGTCCTCCCTCACTGCATCCATCAAACCTCTCTTTGTCTCCTACCTGGTAGCTCCATCTCTAGGATCATTCTTCTACCAATGTATCCCCTGTCCCTCCTCTGAAAATGTCCAAACCATCTCAATCTGGCTTCTCTCACTTTTTCTCAAAAAATGTATGTCTGTGTTGTCCCTTTAATCACCTCGATCATGAAAAAAATTACTATAGAAAACAATAAATAATATTTTCCATTTTTTATTGCGCCTTAGTTAAGACATTGGACCCACTTTTGGGTCATGAACCACCAGTTGAGAATCCCTGCTGTATATATTAAACATGTGTATAGTTTTCATATACTGTATGAATAGTATTTTATTTATTTAGTTATTGTAGGTTATGCCAAATCCTATCCAATCATACGTTGGCCATCATCTGTTGCTATGGTGAAGTAAATCTGCCTCTCAGCCTTCAGAGTCACCGGTGCGGCGGTTGCTATCGCTAATGAACGGCTTTAACCAATCAGATTTTGAGTTCACCATCAGCAGGTGAACGGTGAGGTTGGATTGGATTGGAAAAAAAACACAATCTCGAGTGCAGTGAACGACTAGAAAATAACTTTTTTATCGCGTTCGGAACCGACGGGACTCTCAGCGTTAGCACGAGCAGCGTTGCTAAATGAGCCGTTAAAACCATAACGTCACTAATAACGAAGAGTTTGAACTTATCTTCAGTAAGGAGACGAGGAAGGAGTTCGTGGACACAGCGTCAGAAGTTTCGGTGAGTAAGAGAAACTTAATGTTTTGGAAAATATTGTATTTTATTACGTTATTATTAACGAGTTAACGAGATTATAACGATTTGTTCTTTTCCTTTACTGGGCTGGTGCTGCAGTCTTGTCCATATATGTATATATATATATATATACACACACATATATACTGTATGTATATATGTACATGTATAATAATGTATATATTTATATATGTATAAATATGTATAGATATATATAGGAGAATATATGTACACATGTGAAGGAAACTGGACCTATATGGCATATATAGACTATGTACATTTATAGATTTATGTATGTATGTTTATATTTTACTAGCGGTTATGCAGGCTACAGTAGCCTAGCTGGCTGTAGCACTAGCCTAGATATTTGAGTCAATCATTTATTCATTTACTCCACGGTTGTAAGAATTTAGATAGATATTTTAGATACATGTCTCAATTTCTGAAAAAAAAAATAAAATAAATTAAGTGGCACAAGTCGTACACTAGTGTAACAGAAGTCCTGGACCTTTAAAGACTTCAGATGACTCCAGTTTTCTGACTTTGCTCATGTGACTCCAGGCTGGACTGTTACCAGGAAAAGCCCGCTCTGAATCACCGTGTGTGTTCCTGCTCCACTTCTGTGACTTAAACACTTGAGCGACCATAAAAATCCTCTGTAGAAATGTGGGAATAACTGTGTAAACTCCTCCAACGGACCTGAGGAGAAACTCAAACCTACAGGCTTTACTGTGCAATCTCGTCTTTTAAACAAAGTGTCCTACAGTTTGTTTATGAAGTTGGCCATATAATAATCAGCGGCTGCCACGTATTACCCACCTTTTATGTAAGAGCAGCCAGGGCTTAAACACATGGAGGACTCTTTAATGTCCCCTTGAGGTTTGTTTTCATGTTTATATGAGAAGCAGGATTGTAATTCAGCACAAGAGATTGACTTCATATGTTTGAGCCTACTATGGTGAAGATGACGCCGGTCCTTTTCTTTATGAACTCCTACTCCAAACCCTAACCAGCGTCACTGCGACAATAAGATGAACACAAACTCACTTGTTTCCTCTGAAGAAGAAGGTCTGTCCAGTAGGAGTGTAGTACAGAGCTGCGTCTATCCGATCTCTGGGGAGACCTGAACCCATTTCCTTCAGCGTCCTGGGGTAGCCAGACTCCAGATTAGATTCCGTAAATACCCAGTACCTGTCGCCTGGGCAAGAAAATGAAAATGAGAAACTAAAGTTTAAAAAAATGTTCAGGACATTTCCCCTTAAAACTTAAGTTAAATGTGCTGTACCTTTAAAGAAAGCGAATTTCCCATCTTCCCTTTCGAAAGCAGAGTTAATGTGAGTGGGCAGTCCTCTCCAGAAGTGGCCAATCGGCATGGGGTATCCATCCAGCACATGGTTGTTACGCACTCTCCAGAACCACTTATCCTGAATGGATACAGAAACATTTAAAAACCAATAGACTTTGTGTCTTTGTGTCACATGGTGTCATTGAAGCTGAATGACTTGAAGTGATGTTAAAAGTCTCACCTTAAACACAAACATTTCCCCTCTTAGAATTGCAATCGTATCAAAGTGCCCGTCACAGATGTTGGGGCCAAAGTGTGGTTTTTCTGGTGCGTACGTGGGCTGTGGGGTGTGGTAAGGAGTGTGGGGGGACACAGGAGGAGGCTGGGGGCCCGACCCAGAGCCTGTGTTTAAAAAAAACACATGATAAAAACCAAATCACGAATCCGAACTTTGTTTCAAAGTGTAAGATTTCTTTGTATCGTTCCATACCATAGAGTTGCTGTATGCCTCTGCGATCATCGTCGGGCAGTTGGAAATTTTCGGTGTCCATCCACTGATAGAAAGGAGCCATAATGGCCGAAGGGTCGTTGGAGTGTTCCAAACCCAGAGCGTGGCCCAGCTCGTGCACGGCCACGAGGAATACGTCGTTGCCTGAAATAACAACGCAGTGAAAACCTGGTTTTAAATCCTAAAACATATTTTCTAGCTTCTCTTAATTGGCCAACGTGGTCAATATTCAGCTGAGAGAAGGTGATGGTATGAGTAGGAGTGAAGTGTGAGACATTATCTCATGGCAGTGAGACGATGACTGATGCTCTGAGGAGAAGTTAAAACCCCGTGTTTCCTTTTTTTTTCTTCTCTGACTAAAAAGTCACCCAAGAGCCTGACAAATAAATTGTTTAAAATTAAACTTATCTGCAGGTCATGTGAAGGAGTTCTGGACAAGAACAATGTCTCTAAGAAAACTGTAGAAGAATCACTTCTCTATTTCCACTCCTCTGAGTATTACCACTCCTTCTTGGATTTTTTTCTCCTTAAAATGTACGTAGACACAGGATCAGACTTGTTTCTGTCTGCCTTACAAAGTGATCCAGAGTTGACTTCAGAGTCAGGGAGAGAAAAGTTGTTTTTAAAGTGTTGCTGCTTCGTCAGAAATAAGCAGTGGTTTGAGAGAAAACAACCTGAATTATAGGAATCAGCACATTTAAAGTTTCAGGAAATACTAACAGAAAAATCCTGAGCTGCCCTTTTGTGACAGACTTGGATGAGACTTCGCTTCGACATGAGGTTCATGAAGTATTTATATAGAAAAGTATTGACTTGAAAGGTATAAGATAAATTATTTAAAAAGGTAGATACTGTATTGGTATTTCCCAAAAAATGGATTGGGAAAAAAGTGATTTGATCTTAATGGAGAAAGTGACAATTCCATGTATAAATTTTACTTAAACTTGTTGCTGCCCAAGCAGATATTGTCCCTCCCTGCATCACAGCCTTACCCGTCAAATCCTGGTTCCCAACAGTCCACGGCTCAGCGGCGTCAAAGTGTGTGTCTCCTCCAATTCCATTACCAGGGAAATAGGCGTGAGCCAGGAATCCTCCCTCCCCATCGAAGGGGCTGCTGTCACCATGAAACCCTTCCGCGAAGTAGATCATGATGTCGGCAAACTGCTCCACTTTGTCCCGTATGTAGCTGTAG
The DNA here is from genome assembly GCA_016785265.1 of Paraplagusia blochii. Classification (NCBI taxonomy): domain Eukaryota; kingdom Metazoa; phylum Chordata; class Actinopteri; order Pleuronectiformes; family Cynoglossidae; genus Paraplagusia; species Paraplagusia blochii. Next base: position 275,562 of record JAFBJS010007499.1, on the reverse strand, counting down.
GGAATTTCCTGGAAACGCAGCGGGGTGACGCTCTCCCACACCTTGAAGGCCTTTCTGATGGCGTTGTGAGTCTCGTACTCGCCGACCTTAGGGGTGTAATTCTGTATACTGGGGGGTTAAAAAAGGGAAGAGGTGAAACGAGGCAACGGCATCACTTTGGGAACATCCAGTGCACTGACTCGGCTGCTTCGACTTAAGTTAAGTTAAAAACATGAAATCTAATCACGGTGAAGACCGTCCTCGGAGGTGCATAGCTGACCTTAATCCAATCAATAAAGTAATCCGTGTCTAAATGACCACAAAAATCTCATAATTTCTTCTGCCAGCCATGAGTCACAATCCAAAGTGCTGTTCACTTACGAGAAAGTGATTTGGTTCTTGTTCCACTTCAGACCCTGGATGGCGTATCGTTTCCTCCTCAGGTTGGTCTTCAACTCGGCACCAAACTTATCAGGTACTCCACAGCGCGGTCTCTTCATGGCCCTGTTGGAATAGTGGACAGAATGGAGTTCAATGGTAGGGAGTAAGAAAGAAAGACAGACAAGGCACTGATGACAGGATGTTGGTTCTCACGCCACGGTGTTGTCATCAAAGGTCCCGGTGATGGTGAGGCCGTAGAACCTCTGCATGGCAGCGATGGCTGAAGTGATGGATTGAGGAGAACGGAGGGCATGGGTCCGGAGGTCACCTGGGGGTAAGTATCCGTACTGCTGCAGCCATGACTGTGGAACACAGAAAATATTATCGGAAATGTCTCCAGTGTCAAGGAGGCAGAATTCACAGAAGTTTGGAAGTTTTACTTCACCAGCTGGAGTTTCTATCACATCTCAACTTAACTTGAGAAATTATATTATAAAAGACCTAAGGCAAAAAAATACAGACTCAAAGACTGTTCCTTGGTCAGCTGGTCTTTAGTAATGAAAGTCAAAGGATGATGTAGAACAACAACAAGTCCAGGGTGGTGTTTTTATCCACTTGCAGCAAAAACACATTCCTCACTGACAGCAAAGAAAAAAAGTCCTTGTTATTGTTTTTCATCAGTTCCCAGCACCTGGCACAGAGACTACAGTATTTAACCATTAACATTCAGTCCTGGGGAGACGAGAAAAAAACCAGAACATCAAACAAAAGCCACTCAGGTTTCAGGGTAAAGACCCTGAGAGACAGAAACTGGACCGGGAGGAAATCCTCCCTTCAAAGAGTTAAAGATTAACTCCACCTCCCACAGCCCCTCCTGCAGGCACTTGTTTGAGGCCCTGGGCCAGTTCTCCACTAATTTAATACAGTACATGAAGAAAGTGTCTGGAGAACAGATGATGATGATGATGATGATGGTCACTGAGTTCTGCAGTGATCCACATCCCTCTGTCTCTGCTGCTTTCATTGACCTCACTTTCCCCCTGGAAACTCATTTCACCGCTGCTCTGGTTTGACATTTGGAGACGTTCCAGCGGCTTCGCTCCACTCCTCTCCTACCTCACCCTCCTCTCCCACCTCTCCCACTCCTGAACTCTCCTCCTCTCCGAGCACAGCCCGAAAAATAACACTGCTGCTGTTGTGAGCGGTGCAGAAACCAGGGACACTTTGATATTCAGATATTGATATTATTGGGGCCACTTCCTTGAGAAGTATTCATAATAGCTGCCCCTGCTGCCTGGTAATGGGTGGGCGGACAAAGGTGGATACATGGAAGTATAGGTAGTAGTCATTTAATATAACAATCTTTTTTTATTTAGTTTGGAATAGTTTATGTGCGGAGTAGAGGATTAGAAAAAAAGAAATCAGGGAGTGTCTGAGGGTGAGACTCAGGCCTTGGGCAACCTCAGCCTGTGTCTCCAGTAGAGCAGCAGCGTCAGTCAGTAATTTAGCAGGGAATTTTGTCCTCGTAGCATCCAAACCTCAAAGTCGAACTCTTCCCCATGTACTTCAGTCTCTGTCTCCTCCTTCATCTCGCATGGAAAACCCAGAGGGTTGAGGGTAAATAATTATGAACAACCACACCCAGCGGCTCCATTATTGCTGCGTATCACATCTGAAGTTAAACGTCCTAAATACACTGACGGCAAAACATGTTTTATTGCATATTTGCTTTACAAACGGCTGCCAAACAACCAGCATGTGTTTAAAAGCAAAGTTCAAAATGTCATTTAAATACGCCTGAGAGCAACTGAGGTAGTAGCGTTATGAGTCATCGGAGGGCGCTGTAAATGCAGCTTACACCGTAAACTACTGATCAGTCATTTTTGTCTTTTTTTCATCATCTTGTCTTGTTTGCTGTTTGCTGTCAGCAAACAAGCTTAACAGCCTCTCTTGGAGAATCTTCATGATGTCTCTTCATGTGTCTTCATGATCCAGAAGACACAATCAATCAACACAATCGATCTTTGTCATTTATCAGCATTTGCAGTTGTAGATAAACAGCAAAGAAGTAGAAAATTCATCATCATGAAGTTCAGATCATTTTGGACAGATGATAAAAGAAGAAATGTTTTTTTTTTATTATTTGCTGTGGTTTTAAATAACCTTGCATCCATTAACTCAGTCATCTGGTAGAGATTTAAAATGAAAAATCTCTTTTCTCCGGTTCATGCGAGGGTGGCAGCAGTCTGAGGCCTGACCTCAAACTGTCTTTGTTAAAAACACATAAATAAAATAATTTAGTGTTCTATTTTGGGGGCGAATATAACTTATTACAGCACAGTATCACTGTTATGGTGACATATAAAAAGGACATCTATAGGAAAGGTAATCAGTGGACGTGAAGGATTGTGAAGAACTTCACCCTAACCCACATCTTCTCCACTGATCTCTGCTTCTGTTTTGCACAGCCTTACTGGTCTTCAGCCCTGAATGAGTCCTTTCTGGTCCTGAGTCAGCCGTGCGGCACCAGAGGACACATAAAGACCCAGTGTTTGCTCCTGTAACAGCTAAGACGCAGGGGAGAGAGAGGAGCACCAGGAGGTGAGAACAGACGGAGGTGACTTACAAGTGAAGCTTGTAATTAGGCGTTTTGAACTTAAACCGGACGCATGTCGTCGCTGAGTAAAAGTACGGTGCAAATAATCTGAGTGAACTGTGTTTGAAACCCTTTCTGACCAACTTCATCTGTTCAGTCACTGAGCTGCTGGCGTCTGACACTGAACTCTTGTTTTAACCTCCGGGGGCTCCACACACACCTCCACCAGGAGTCTCACACTTGTCTTAACAAAGTCTTATTCACCATCACACTCTTCTATTTTTAACCAACCTAATGGTCTGAGTGACCAGGCAGCAGGAAGAGGAAGTGGTTACTATTTACTGTGGTGGAGTAAATGACAGTCCCAGCTACTGCAGCCTTTTGATGTCGGTTCCTAACTTTTTTTTTTACAGTCTGACCCCACACATGGGTTTGATGAGTTTAACTCGGAGGCAAACCATGTTTTAAGGCGGAAACCTGTGTCACCTGCATAGAAATAGAATGAAAGAAAGGTTGGAATTGTTGCAGGATTATTCACTGCCTGGTATTTTCTCATGGCAGTGGAAAGATTCTGCCTGGGGAAAAACCAGGAGCAGATGAGCCTGGAGTCAGATGTTGATGGACAGAATGGATGTTGATACATAACTAACTCATTAGGACAAATAAAAATGAAAAGACTATATGCTATAATTTTATTGGGGGCTTGAGGGTCTGACGTCATCTGAGAAGATGTGGAATGTGTTTTTTTTTAATGACAGACGAGCTGTAGATATTGAACTGTAGCTGTAGGCTCACTCACTCACTCTGATTTAACAGGAACTCTAGAAGTTGAAGAAATTGACCACAAATGTGGATTATTCCTGCACCAAAATGATATTTACAGATGCATGGCTGCATCTGTAAATATCATATATTTATGCATCCATTGTTTCTCATAGAACCACAATAGAAGAAGACTGAGGTTGAGTCATGTTGCTTTTGGTTGCTGACAAGGCTGAGATGCAGAAGACCCAAACTGAGGGACTTTCCGGTGGTTTTCGTGTCAAGGGTGCAGCTCACACATATGCATGTGATGGGAGTTTTATTGTATAATGGAAGATCAACGGGAATCAAACAGTAGGTTGCTATGGATGTCGGCAGGCGGAGAGCTCACTTTGCATAGGATGAGAACGGAATAAAGGGGATTGGCTTACAGAAAGGAAAAAGTCACTTGTTCCATTCGGCCACGGCCAATGGAAAGAAACTCCGGTCAACAGTGATGGGAGTCCAGATGAGGCATGCTGGGTATACATCACACACACACACACACACACACACACAGCTCATCATGTCCATGGAGTCTGTGGAGAAGGCTGCAGACTGATGCCCAAGTCCTCAGTGCATAAAAGTTAATGTTAACGGAGCAGCTTATTAATGGGCTGTTAGTGAGGAGCTGTAACTGTGTGCTGACACACTGAGTAAAACACAATAAATCTGAGCCTTTTATAATCCCACCATTGTATAAACTCTGCTCTGTTCATTAGTGGACAGGCTCTAAACCCATAGTCCGTTTACTCAGCATAAATCCTCACCTAAGGAGTTTTCTCAACATACTGGCAGTGTCAGTGTTTTCTAGGAGCGGCAGATGAAAACTTGATTCTAATGAGGCATTTATGACACGCCGGTCAAAGTTAGGATGGACTTGTGAATTTCAATGATGAGCTCAACTGGAGATGTTGAGAGAATGTCTCTGGATTGGGCTCTAAACTGTATCGTAAGTGTTACAATATTGCAGTCTTGAACTGTAGCAACATAGCTGTGGTTCAATTAACAGCCTTTCAGGATTGACGCTCAGTTTTGTGTCCGTATAAAATGATGCAGAGCAGAAGATGACCTCGTCTGACAACGATGGTCAGGGTGAACACTGGTGAGGAAGTAGTTGCCTTTGCTGGGAGTAAGGCTCACTGTGATTGGATGTTGCTGTTGCAGCATAAACTCACAATTTACTAGTTTGGAATCTCAAACTCCTGGCCTGTGAACCACCTTCCTTCCAAATTGATGTCAGCATAATGTAACTCAACACTTGTGTCAATCTGGGTGAAATCCTCTGTAGAGTTCAGATGAGTATAGCTGTGTAAACATGTGTGTGTTTATAGTCGTACAGCTGCTGTCTGTTAAACAACTCCTCTCTTCAAAGAGCTCCAACTGCACTCGTAACCTGAAATCACCAAAGTTTCACCAGGACAATACCTGCAGCGCTACTATATGAGACTGCATACGTTTGTGCTGAAGGAAATGAGGTAATGATGGGACCTATTACCTTATTTCCTGTAACACCCCTTAACTTCCTTCTGGGGGGGGGGCTGTAGCTGAGCCACCCGTCCATGATGACAAGGATGTGGCATTGTTTAAAGAAACTATACATCCTTCCCTCCTGTCCTCTCTGTCCCTTTCCTTCCCCTCACTTCCTCAAAGGTGACTAGTGGTGTGAAGTCACCGAGCAGAAGAAGGAGATACAGTGTGTTCATACAGGATGTGCGTCCGACGGCTACGATTCACTTCGTCTTCTATTCAACTGATAATTGCCTCATTTTCCAACCGTACTTTCCAACCGGATCATGGTCGAGATAATGGCGTCCTTTCTCAGCATGAACAGCATCTTCACTGTTCTCTCTTTAATCTGCTCCGTCCTCCTCCTCTTATCTTCCCTTTGTAGTCCGTGACCTCAACTTCCAGCCATTCCTGTCGTGCCGTGTGAATGAGGAAATACATGACGTCTTACGTACGTTGTGTCATGGACAGGTGGCTGCTGACACAACAAGGTGTTTTTGTGGCAACCAAGAGAAAAAAAAAAAGAAACCTCAGTCCACTTCCAGCTTTTTGCCCCGAACCACAGGAAATGACTGATAGACTGTGTACTCATGACATCTGACCGCCAAAGTCCCCACCACTGCTGACCCAGTGTCGGTGATAACACAAATATGTAGCCCACGTCTCCCTGACGCAGCTGAGTTGGTGGAGGTGAAATATGATGACAAACACAAAGTTGTAGGCTGTGGTTTTTTTTTTTTAAAGCCAACGTTTACCTGATATAGAAATTCTACTTAAAAACTTCCAGACTAATCTGCCCTGGTAAAACTGGTTTCAGGGCAAAACCTGGATTGGAAATTATGTGTTTGGGCAATATTGGCAAAATCAGATATCAGCAGAGTTAATATTCCTTAGCGTTTATTTCATTTTTTGTGTATAGATATAGGAAATGTCCAAGTGCTGATATTTCTTTTTAAAAGCGTCTTTAGGTTTCATATGTACAACAGAGGAATAAGTTCAGCTTCTCTTCGCAGCAGCTGAAAATACCATTGAGATTCACGGCCAAGATTAGAGAGATGTTTTGGGAGAGGAGATCCGACAAATCACAGTTCAACACCAGCCCACATTTATAATATTTAGCAGAATTAGGAAATAGAAGTCATCAAAAGTAGCGTGTGATGGGAGTCAACACAACAGACCTCACCACAGCTGGCCTATCTATTGGCTGAAAACCAGAATCTGAACACAAACAACACGCCGAGCTGTTTTTTTGGGGTCTGCAAGTTCTGCTCGGTTGTTTCAGTGGGTTCCTGAAAATCCTTGACATGTTTCTCTGCCCAGAGATCAAACTGTGGCCAGTGTTTTTCCACTGATGCCCAGGGCTTAGATGCTGCAGACTGTTGAACCCACCTCACCCCAGTCCATGGAGCCATAACTCAGGACAGATGTCAGCAGTGATCCCTGAGAACACATCTGCACATCCCTCCACTCTCCTCCAGCCTCCCACCCGCTCCATGCTGATCCCCACCGTCCCACCCTACTGCGTACCCACAAAAATTGCCTCTGTCTCTGCCTGGACCACAACACAAAACTATGCATTTGTTTTTTTTTTCTTCCTCCTCGTCTTCTGCCCCGTCTTGCTCGACTGCTTTTGCTCTGTCAGCATTTCTCACTGTTTTCACGAGAACCATCATCATTACAGCCCGCTTCCTCTAACCCAGGGTCAAAGTCATTCTCCCATAATCCCGAGCCAACTCACAACTGCGGGGATTATTAGACACAGGGTTTTCCAATATGTTTTTTTTTCTTTTTTTGACAAAAGGCTACAAACATCCAGGGTTTGCTTCTACTTCTAAGCTTAAGAATAAGGATTAGTCTTCAAACCTGAAGCCAACCTTTCTCAAACTTTACAAATACATTCTGATAAAAAACCACAAAAAGTATCTCTGTGCCAGTTTTGCGCCACTTGTTTAGAGAAAAAGTGATTGAGAAATGATGTAATTAGTTAGTTTTTCCATAACCTCCCACCTCCAGCCCACATCCTTAAAAATAACATTAAATATAGATCATTATAGATCATCTCATTGCATTCCATCTTCCTTTTTTCTCTTCCTCTCCCACCAACCAAAAATAATCTTAGCTGATGATTAAAAATTAAAATGCATCATTGCGTCACATTTCTGAAACTTTCCTATTTTTTTGGCACTCTGGCAAGAATGTATCCAATAAACTTCCGCAAAACAATACAAGACTTTTCTCCTCCAAACTACAGCTTAAAACTTATTTAGCATTTCTGTCATGGATATTTACGTCACTCACATTTAGCAGCAGTTTCTACTTTTGCTTTTACACTTCTTTATCCTGACAAATGATATGAATATTTTGTTGACAATGTCCCCCTGTATGTTTTGGTGGCTTGACTTAATTATGTTTTTATGGCACAAAGTGATAAACAGTGATGCTACTTTGACACCCAGTCCCACAACCCTATGTCCAGATGATTTTTGCTTCTTGGGAAATAATGAGTTTGTTGTGTTAGTGACAGCAGGTTCTACTCACCTCAGGGTTGACTTGTCTCTCTGTGGCTCCCTGTGCGCTCAGCTCCCACACCAGCGCCAGCACCAACAGTCGGACAAACGGTTTCAGCGTCGGTGCCATCAGGTGTTTCTTTCCCAAATTAAAATAAAAAGGCACAAAAGAAACGTCTAACCTATTACTTGCGCAACCTCACCCTCGCTACTTGTCAAAACATGATGCGGTAGTTCTGCACGCAAATGTGGGAGATCGAGCAGCGCGGGACACCGGAGGAGTTTTCCCGCAGTTGTGCAGGGTTTGACTGAGAGCACCGGTGTTATTTGACCAGACTGACCATTCCTCCCACCTTTCTGTGAATTCTAAACCACACTCTCTGACTGTGCCTGGAGCAGGAAGCGGGACAGTTGATGTGAGGAGTCGCAGGGCTGTGCGTAATTCCTGCTCCGACTCGCTGTGCGCCCTGCTCTGGATGTTGCATCCGACTTTTCTCTTCCTGATTCAGCCTTTTTTCCTTCCCCTGGTCGCTGCCCTCTTGTTTCCTTTCCTTCCTTGCACTGATCTTATTTGGATCCTCTCACCTCTTCCTTCTCTTTCCCTCCCTCTGTCTCTCTCTCTCTCTCTTTGGTGCAGACGTGGTACATCGATACTCCCCAGAGACTTTTAGCAGGAAAGCAAAGACTTGTAACAGGCTCCCCCTCCTGGTTCGACCCGCCCCTCCGACACAGAGGGGCTGGAATCAAACTTGGCGACCTTGGCATTAAACTTGGTTCGGTTCTGAACCTCCACTTCGCCCTCAGGCAGCGATTCAATGCCCTAATGGGGCCCTGAAATGTATTAGACTGTGGTCAAGCTGCGGAGAAGTGAAGAGAAGGTTCACGTTGCAGGACAACAAAACCACAACAAATCACGTTGCTCAAATAAGTCGAGGACACGACCCACGTGACTATACGAATAAATATATGGTCATTTATCATTGAGCAGTTTCGTCGGGAGCAGAGGAGGCCCGAGGGGGAAATTGCGCCATCTTATGGGCACAGTGTGAACATCAAGGCTGGACAAATTAAACATGGGAAAGGATCTTAGACCACCCTGCTGTTTTCTTCAATTTCTTGTTCATTTGAATGACTGGTTCCACTAAAGGCACATTTGTTTGGAGAAATATAATCAGCAGTAAACAACAAGAATAGTTTATATATAATATATTGTCTATTTCTTATTATTTATTTTTACATTTACATTTAGAGATTCTTTGTTTTTAATGCTAAATAACAATAGAGTGAATTCCTGCTTTATCTTAGCTTCAGTTTTAAATAAATAACAAAATGAAAAAAAATATTGTTTTTCTCCCCAAACTCATTTTTAATATGGAGATACTGAATTAACAGTTTACAATAAACAGACAGACTGGCCATATGCTGTACATACAGTAGTAATGTAATGGTTTTAGTAACTGTGGTAACTGAAATTAATGTTACACATAAACATTTGGACCAAACGACAACCATGATTATATTTTTACAAGGCATTTTGTGGAGAGAAAACACTGCACCATGTTTTCTGTTTCGATGGGATGGTGTTAAAAAAAGGTTAATATTTATTTATTGAAATGTCAGTAGACAGAGTAAACTGCCGAGATTTTCTACCAACTTCTATGGATCCAAGCAAATCGGAACACAATTTCTTTGTCACAACAGACATTCATAATTAGATTTCTTACAACATTCCAATTCAAATGCCTAATTCTTACTTGCTTACTTATTTCAGTCCTCCTAAACTGAAGGAATAATAATGGATGATTGGACCAGGACCAAGATCCAGTTTGGTAAGTCTGCACCATCATTGGTGCAAAATGTTTCAAATATGTCACATATGACACAACATGGTAGCATGATAACACATTCACATAACAAAATTCTATCAGTACATCTCCTGGTGGCTTAATCAAAGCCCCCAGATATAATAATAAAACACCCAGGCCGCAGGGAAACCTTTCTCAAATAGTTATAAACACTGTTACAACAACAACAATGTTAGTATGTGCTTCATAGTGTCAAGAACTTCAGTTCGACGATTGGTTCTCAAACTTTTTTTCTGGTCTAAAAACCCTTGACCCTATTAAGATTTTAAACAACTCAAACTTAAAAAAAATCTTAGACACAGAAACATCTGTAAACTTCATTACATGAATTTCCAGTTTGAGAACCAGCGTCACAGACTGAGGTAAAACTGCTTATTTAAGATAAATCCAGACAAATCTGGATTCATATTGTTACTTCTCCAGTATCTTTTATCTATTTTACCGGTATTTTTTTGATCACATGACCAAGTATATTGATTTGTTACCTTCACACTGATACATATTACTCTGACTAGTAAACAGATTTGCTTCTTTAGGGAAGCACACAAAAAAGTCCATACAGTTTCACCAAAACGTAAACACTGAATACAAAAACACAAACACATGACCCAACTGATCTTGCTGAACAAGCTACGACCCTTCACCAGAATCATCTGCACCGTCTTCGAAAACTCCAGGATCTATTTGAGATGCAGAGGGTGAATTTATGGACTGTGCTGCCTCGTTCTCCCCCTGGGGTCCAGCAGATGGGTCATCATTTGGTTCTTTACTTGTATTGAGAAAAGCTTGGTACTGGTTCCAGAAGCCTGCTGAGCTCCTGGTAGCCGGAATGTTGAGGGAAGTCACAGATGTGGAAGACTGAAGTTGGTCACTGGAGGAACGGCTACTTCGGACGGGTGGACGAGATGGTTTGCTGAGGACACCATGGTGCTTCATGTGGCCCTGGTGATGAAAGAGGCAAAAACATTAGCTAAAAAAACTAAGAACATAGCACACCTACATTTAGTCAAAATGTTTCTCTCACCTTAAGTCCACTACGACTGGCATACTCCTTTCCACACTCAGCACAGCAATAGGTCTTCTTCTCCGGACGGGATATTGGAGATGGCAGAGTGGGTGCAAGGCTAATGGAAGATTCCAGTGATTCACTTGAAGCCAATCTGCTCTGATCTTCCCTCCGATAAGATCCAAAATTAAAGCTCTGGCGTGTCTCCCTTACAAAAGAAGCAGCTCTCTGTAATGGGGCCCTTATTTCAGACTCAGGAGTGTCTGTTGTACCAGCATTGCAGGCCTTTTTTGTGTCCTCTTCAGGTGCGGCTGCTTGGTCTTGCTTTGGTGTTGTTGGAGAACAGTTTTTGTCTTCTTCCATTGGTTCTGGTGACTGCGGTTTTGAGAAGACTGAGAGAGATTCAACAGGTTTTGTTTCATCAACATTAGAATTATCTGGGCCCAGGCTTGATGATGTATTGGGACAAGGCGGTGCTGTTTCAGATCCACCAGTAGGACCACTCTCTTGAATATTTTCTATATTGTCCAACCTCAGACTGGAGCCCAGAAAGGCGTTAACAGAAGCAGACAATTCATCATCTCCATCGTCCAATTCCATGGACATTAATGAAATCTTCATATCATTGGAGGAGCTTGGTGAGAGGATGGATTTTTGAATGTCTGTGTCCAATTGTTCTACTTTTGGGACTTTGTCAGAAGGAGAATCCTGATCTGTCTGTTTAGAAGATGACATTGGATCACTGCCACAAAGGGCAAGGGGGTCTGCATTAAGTGGTGTTGAAGATTGTGTTGTGGGATTTGTCAAAGGGTCCAGAGATTGAATGAGGTCTGGGCTACAGGACTTAGTCATGCTTGGCTTCTGTAGAATAGAATCCACAGTCTTTGTACTGCCTGTAACAAGTGCTGCAGGGTTAGAATTTGTGTTTGAGATCTCAGATGGACTGGACACAAGTGGAGGTTTTTCAACTTTAGATTCATTTGACTCAGTCTGAGAATGAGTCAAAGGTTTTGCATCAGATTTAGTCTCTTGCGCAGAATCCTCTATTCCCTCTGGCGGCAACTGCCCACCAAGGTGCATGCGAATATGATGCTGGAGCACCAGGGCATTAGTGAACTTGCGCTGGCAAAGCGGGCAGGAGTTCTGGACACGTGCATTAGAAGGTCGGGCATGATGTGTGGCCAGATGTGACCGCAGGCTACCTTTGGTGGAGAATGATCGGCCACACAACTTGCATGGAAAAGGGCGTTCTCCTAGGTGTGTAGCCTGGTGCAGACGTAGTGCTGTGGGACAGCTCAATACTCGTAGACAAACCCCACACTGGTTGTTGGTCAGACCAGCAGCTGTGCCCGGCGAGTTCAGTGATGGTAGCATGCCACCAGCCATAGCATTTGCTCCACTGTTCCGCATGCCTAGGGTGGCCATCATTTCACTGGTGAGGTTGGAAAGTGAAGAAGTGAGCAGGGAGGAAGACGGTTTTGATGCTACAACATATGTAGCAGAAGTGCTAGTGTTTGATAAATGACTGCTGGCGGAACTAGAAGAAGAGGTAGTGCTAGTGTTGGCTAACATCTCTAGAATGGATGTGGAGGTTGAAGATGATGCCCAGGGAGCAGAGGGGTGTGGAGGAGCTTTCTCTATCTTCTCCACAAGCTTCTGCAGTTTGGAAGTTTCTGATGTTGGGATAGAAGAAGCCATGGAGGGTTGTATGGGAGAGGGATTTGGGGCAGAAGCACCTGGAACTTTGGGAAAAGTAGAAAATGGAAATGAGAGCTGAGACTGGCTGGAGGGAGGGAGTTGAAGGGACCCCGCAGTAGTGGGTAGTTGTGAGCGTAGCAAGCTTAGAGCTTGACTGTTGTAGAGGGACGAGTGTGCAACAGAGGTAGATGTAGATGAAGCAGATGGAAAAAGCAGCTTAGGAAGGTGAGATAGTTGGGAATAAGCAGCTGGAGAAATCATTGGGGTATGAGGAGGGGTGTTCTCATCAAAATGCTGTTGGTGCTTTGCACTCTTGAGTAACCCTGTGATGTTGGGAGATGAAGACAAAGAAGGAATTGAGAGAAGGGACGTAGCCAGTGAAGAAATGGAGGCTGAAGAGGAGGAGGGAGAGTTTGACGAGGCAGATGCAATAGAAGCTGCTGCAGCTACAGCTGCAGCCCTGTTCAGCTGCATGATAGAGTGGGAAATCAATGCCAAATCCACAGTTGGGGGAAGGGGTAGAGTAGAAGGTGTAGTTCCTCCAGACACACCCAGCGATAAGTTGTTGTTATCACCACAGGTCTCATCCTCTGACCTGATTTTGCGTTTCTTCTGAATCATGCTAATATCACCACTACCACTGCTACAACTCCCCATAGCCTGTACCATATCCGGTCCTCCAGCTGTTCCTAATGCTACCCCGAATAATGACGGCGGCAGGAGTGACAGCGAAAGTTCTGGATTTTGTTCTCTGTGGCGAAGAAAGTGTACTTTCAAGTTTCCTCTTGTGGTGAAACGACTTAGGCACACCGGGCACTGATAGGGCCGTTCTCCTGTGTGTGAGCGCAGATGTATTTGCAAAGCTGAATCACTGCTTAATATTTTCCCACAAAAACGACAGACGTGTTGGAGGCGCCCAGAGGTGGTTGAACTGGGTAAATGGGCAGGTTCTCCCCCACTGGAGCCAGGGTGCTGGGAGTTTGCGCCGGTAGATGCTCCACTGGGAAAGGATGAGCCTAAAAATGACAGACTGCTTTGCCCACTCAGTGAAGGTGTGTTGTTAGACTTCTCATGAAGATAGTGATTAGGCAGAGCTAAAGACAAGGCTAGTGGATAGTTGGAGGCAGTCGAGGAGGTTGTGCTGGCTGGGGAAGATTGAGCACTCATCCCTAGATTGCTTGCAGTCCCTGAAGACCCTCCTGTTCCTTCCATCTGTGGCTTGTGAGGCTGCAGGATTTGGGATGGGGAACAGCTAGGCTTTGAGGTCTTGATGGGTGGCTGTGAAGGAAGCAGAGAAGAAAAACATGCCAACAGCGGGGCAACAGTTGCAGACGGTTGGGGTGGCGTTGGCTGGGTAGTTGGACTAGCTGCCCTTTTGCTGCCTTCTAAGCAGAGCTGAGGCATGGAAGCTAAATGATGATGTGTGGGAGTGTCTACAGTATAGGAAGCGCCCCCTAGGTGCAGCACCTGTCTACAGATCTCCTCTGTTATCTGCATCTGATGGATCTGCCTTTGCTGCAGCACTCTGAGTTCCTCCAAAATAAGCGCTATGCTGATTTGGGCCTTAGAGGACGTAGCGGATGCAGATGTCAATCCTGGACTAGGAGTAGGTGTAACAGGACTTGGGGGTCCATCAGGGACACGACTGGGACTAACCGGGTGCGGTGGTGGACAAAGAGAAGCAGAGGATGATGAAGAGGATGACGAGGTTGTCGTGGTGGCTGAAAGCCCCAGCTTGGGAGAGGCCATGTGTGCACCGTGTGAAGTGTAGGTGAGGGAACCTGTTGAAGATGTGCAGCTGGACAGCTGTAGCAGAGGTGGATGTGAAGCTTTGGATGTACGTGTCTGTTTGGCCGAAGGAGGGAGAAGATTTGGCTGTTGGTCCTGGTGGATTGAGTTGGAAGGTTGGCTGAGTAAACCTGATAAACCTGGAGCCTCAACGGGTAGACTCCGGGTCTGAGACCCTTTAAAAGATGAACACAGGGCCAGGAGCAGCTGTGAGCTTTGAGAAGGAGATGTATAACTCAAAGGAGAGTCCAAGCTTATTGGATAGGACGGTGACTTCAATGCCAAGTGATCATCTGGAAGAAAAGATAGGAGAGGGACCTCGGTAAATATTTAGGCAATTAATGCCACAAAGCTCAAGCTAATATTAACACATCCTCTACCCACGTATCAGCTTAATTTCTCAAACCCCGTCCAATTGTATCCTATCTTATCTTACCTTATCTTGTCCTGCCCTGTCTCATCTTATCTCAACTTCAAACCAACTATCCTCAAACCAATGAAGATAGAACATCAATCACTGCTGTAACCAAGATTTCCATGGTCTGCAAACGACACTGCTTAACCTTGTTTCCAGGCAACACACACAAGACACTGGGCTTCATCTCCTCCTCCCGTCCCTCACCCCACTCACTCTCAAGCCCTAATAAAAAAGCCACATCCAGACACTCTTTTATCTTCACCTTCCCCTCTTCTGTTTTTTTCCCACTGTTCGATCCATGTCTTTCTTTCATCTCCCTCTTTCAAGAGCCCATCCCCCAGCACATCAATGTCGAGAGTAAAAATCACTTCTCGTTTGTACACTGGACACTGTACAGGGAGCCTGATTGGCTGATGGTCATGACCTTATTCAGTCTGGGGTTACATTCCTTGTGCTGCTGAGGTCTGGGCGGAGAGAGAAAGGTGTTGTGTAAGAAAAACAACAAACAGCTCTGCAGACAGACTGAGTGATGACTCACAGACCGTCACCTTAAGTCAGAAATGCACAGACACACATTTCCAATGGCAACACATCTCTACACAAACAGTGACTTTACATTCACATCATGGCTGGTGCGCAGTCAAATTTGCTGCTGTTTACTCAACCAACACTGTTTTATGACACAGCACACAGACCCCTTTCCTGTAAGCAGAGTGAATGTATACACACACACAGACACACACTTTTTCATGGGTATTTTCATGCTTCAGTTCCCACCAACAAAGCCCAAACAGGACAATGGGGTCTGATGCTGCTGCACTTGGAACACCTTGTTCAGACCCTCAGATTTCTCCTTTTCTTGACCTTTTTCTTCCCGCTCTCCCTCACATTAGGACCCTGCTCTATTCCACACACATCTCTGTGTATTTACTGTGTGTCGCTATCGTCTGGGTGGTCTGTGCATTTGAAAGTGGCACTAAAGAAGAGAACACACTTCATTTTGCCAATATTTGGCCCGGGCTAAAGCAGCGTTTTCTGGGTTTAACTGAGGTTAATTTATCTTTAAGCTATCTTTGGCCAACATCTTGCTATTTCTTCGGTCAAATTGATACGATTTATTGTGCAAATTGGGCTTTCTTTACAACTTAATTTCTATAATGACTTTTAACTAAGTTATTCAGTTTTTATTTTTGAATTCCTTTATTTTTCTATGTTTCTCTATATTCTCAATTTCTGCGCAGTGTTGATATATTTTTTGAATTCCTAGTTTTATCCTTTGTCTGAGTCATGGCCTCTGTCTATCTGATTAAATATCTAATTCTATTCATCTTCCAAACCTGGGACCAATAACGTACTTCAATCTATCTATCTTTCTGTCTCTGTCTATCTAATCTACCTGATTCGTTTAAACTCTATCTATAAAAAAACATTAAACTGTACATGTATCAAGTGTTCAACTACCACAAGCCCTAAGTTCTGTTTCAGAGTCCACTTCTCACCATGTTCAAGTGTCCGACATGCACCGAGGGTCAGGCTCATCAGCTGCTGGGGTCGCTTCTGTTTCCGCCGAGACATAATTCTGAACCCCGCAGGAACTCATCGGCCAAATTCGCAACTTTTAATCTGTCTCACAGCGAACTGAAAAATTCACGCATCTAAACAAGTTCAAGAGAGGACGTGAAAAAAAAGGAAGACAATCAGTGTGCATCTTCGGCCTAGGATTAGTCTCAGTACAACGAGTCCATGTTGGCGGCATTGTCGGTGCAGAGGAAAGAAAAGTCGAAGTACAGTTCCAAAGAGGCATGTGTGTGACAGTTTCAACAAGTTTCCCTTTCTGAGAACTCACCGTTGGCCCTCCCTCTTTCTTTTTCTCTCCCCTTTACACACACACACACACACACACACACAGCTCACTTGTTCATCCACTACTTTGCATTCAAATGGCAAATGAACACCCCTTCTTTTCATCCAGGAGTCCACTGCTGCCTCTTCTTTAGCACAGCACTCATGCACCGACATTCAGGTTCATCACTTCATCAGAGCCACCACTGTACAGTCCATATATGAAGGTCAGTGGTCCAGGAAGGTTCGATCACCCAGGATAAAAAACCAAGGTGCACAGCTGTAGAACATAAATGATTTTGGATAAAGAGAAGAAGGTGAAGAATCATCTGCATCTTTAGTCTGAGACACTAGGACTAACCATTAGACCTGTGGACCAAGATAAACGGCATTTAAAAAGGCTAAAAAAAAATATATATATATATATATCTGCACCACTGACTGGGGAAATACAGGCATTGTAATGAAAATGTAGATGTAGCTCATCCATTACCAGGTCACAGGGGGCAACAATCCCAAATCACATTGCATCTCACCGTACCTTCCTGTGGGAGATGAGCCCTGGAGTTTCACATTAATGACAGAGGCATTGGCTCTGGCCAAAGTGAAGGCCCAAGAAATATAATACCAGTGACATTATTTGGACAAACGGCCTACATCTGGCCCCCAGGCCGTATCTTGACCATGCCTGCACTACAACTTGTAAAAAAAAAGCCCACTGGACAATGTTTGAAGCTTGAAGAACACAAGAAAGTCACGACTTCTCCTTCACTTCTCTCAATGATCTACAGCAGCGTTCGGCCATTTCTCAAACCGTAAAGTCTGCGTCCAACAGAGGCTTTGTTGACGGACATTATGGATTAGCGTGGACAAAGGTGTGGACACAAAAGCCAACGTGAGAGATAAATCTCTTTTCTTAATCCAAAACAAATGTCACTGCAGAACAACACACACACGCACACATCCTTAGATCTGTCTGTGTGTGTGTGTGTGTGTGTGTCTGTGTGTGTGTGTGTGTGTGTGTGTTGCTGTCAGTAAACAGAGCTGAAGGAAATGGTGGCGGAATGTGCAACAATGGCGTAAGGGGAGCACAGCTGAGTGAACACTCTCCCCCTCTACCTCTCCAACACACAAGGCCACTGAGAGAGAGGGACAATGCTTCCCTTTTCTACCCTCATCACCACCGCTTATACCACGTGGAGTGTGCCCGTCTGTGTGTGTGTGTGTGTGAGTGTGTGTGTGTGTGTGTGTGTGTGTGTGTGAGAGAGAGGGTGAGAGAGACATCTAGACAGAGGAGAAACATCATTTTTCACCCTGGACACACTGGTGACACCCCTCCACCACCTCCACCCTCTGTCTCCGTCTCCGTCTCTGTGGGACTTGAACAGAATATTAAGATGCACAGATAGAAGCTCGGTAACAATGCAGCCGTGAAGGCAGCGCATGGTCGGTCCATAAAGAGGAGCCCGGTTCGACCGTAGACCCCGGAATGGCATCCACGACCAGAGCAGTAACCTGGGACTCATGACCTCAGGAGCCTCGGTCCAGCACTAACCCATCAGCCCATTCACTAACGTTATCATGACCATCAGGCTACGCATCAGACGTGCGCGTCCGTGCGTAATCGATCACATCCCGGTGATAACTCTCCACTTTTCCTGGTTCTAATAAAACGACTCCATTGTTTCGGGAAAATCGCTCCCATTTTGTCAAAATGAAAACGTGTCCATCAGCGCATCCACCGCAGGAACAACAGCAGAGGACGAGGATCTCTCTCTCTCTCTCTCTGCTTCCTTCTTTTTTATTTAACAGCCATGTTTTGAAAACGGCCGCAAAATTCGGCGCTGCCATGCGCGTCCCCGCTACTGTACGGCGACCTGTTGCGCAGCAGGCGCGCTCCCGCATCATAACAAGTTATGATTCATAAAATATTACGACCGCTCCGGAAAAACAGCTCAGTCCCGGATGTGCGTGTCCCACACAGGCCGCGCGTCGACAACAGCAAACGGTAACATGCAGCGGCGGAGGAACTTACCATGATAGAACCGATGTTTGCTCTTAATTTCCCGAAGATTATGATGGTTTTACGGGAAGCGGAGCAGCCGGGCACCGGAGAAGATGTGCGCCGTCTCTCAGCCGGGACACTGGCGCAGCATTTCCCTACTGACTCCCGGTGATGCGCAGTCGGACAGCCGCATTTTTTTCAATTATTTATCTCCGGCGGAGAAAGAAACACACACACACACACACTCACGTCGCTCCCCTTAATGACACGCAGACACACATTAGCAGGGTTTTATGGATGGATGTAACTCGTTTACACAGTCCGGTGGCAGCAGGAGCAGCAGGGGAGGAGGAGAACCAGACGGAGTCTGTGGTCGTTGAGGGGGAAGGATTTTTTTTTTTATATCCAGCTCCACCGTCTTTATCTTCCTCTTCTTTTCTTCTCTTTGTATTTGTTAGACACTGAACCTGTATGTCTGCTCTCTGCAGAACTGTCTGTCTGTCACTGTCTGTCACTGTCTGATTGTCTCATAATGGAAATTGTCCTCTGGGGGAAGAGTGTCCACTGTCACCTTCACACTGACTCTGAGTGAGTGTCAGGTCAACACACACACACACACACACTCAGACAGATGTGGTCATTACCATCTTGGTTGACCCAGGTACAGAGATGTTTCTGATCTCCTTGAAACTTCTGAGGAGAAAATCTCGATTTTATTATAAATTGTTTGTCCTTAAAGCTGTAAAACAGGTCTGTAAAACACTAGTTTTTAGGCTTTTTTTCCACTAATTTCTAAATCATTTCATTCACTTCACTGTGAATCTAATCCATATTAAAGTCCTTAGTGGCTGTTTATCAATAATATATTTATTTTAACCAAAAATACTGAAATTTTGTCATTTGTCACAAACATTTTGTCCGTGAATTGTTGGACAATAATCGTTCCCACCCTGATTACACTCTCAGCCTCCTGCGCTGTATTTGCGCTGTGTGCGCAGTTTAACCACTAGGGGTCTCTCCCAAACAAACAAGAAAAACCCTGATCAACTCAACTCATCTGATTGATTTTTCATGCATTTTGTTTTGTTTTCTTTTATATTAAGTAAGTAATAAGAATAACTAAGAGATAAAGTTATTCTAAGATTATTCTGGTGATACCGTGAAATCATTTTGTTTTTGTAGTTTTTTCAGGGATACAGTTCGTTGGCTACTAAATAATTTAAATATTGTAGATATTTTGTATACCTGTGTTATTCATATAGTAAGTTTCTATAAATCCAACAACCTTTTAGATTTTATTTTACTGCTACTTCCCTCCTGTTTCAGAGTCACATGACCAGCGGCAGGTTGGAGCGTCAGTGGCTGTTGGATCTTCTGGGATTAACCTACATCCAGAGTGCTGACCGTCCACCACCGTCAATGGAGATGTCCGGACAGCAGCACATCATCATCACCATCTTCATCACCAGGTAACACATGGAACTCCTCAGACCTGGACATACATGTGATTTCAGTGTTAGGACCAGGACAAACAGGTGAGATCTGTCACAGAACCAACCGTAGGAGTGAATTGGGTCAAGAAGCTGTGAAGGATGATCTTCTGATCCCTGCGCTGCCACGGCTTAAAACTGAGTTAATACTAACCAGAGGTCAGTGTCAGTTAGTTAACATCACACTGAATATTCACAGGAGATTTATTTCTTTTCTGTTCCATGTTACTGTAAAGATCTTGCAACAATGCCTTACAAATAATAGTGGATTTTTTTTCAGTTTTTATTATTAATTCTTGTTGTTTTTTGACTCTAAGATCAACAATGTTGGGAACTGACTCATTGAAATTTAGTCAAGAATAAAGTTTTTAATTAATATAAATATAATACAACATAATATTTGTTTGTGTCTGTTTAACGCAGACACAAATGATAATATTTTAGAAAATTTGAAGGATTTCCCAGAACCGATTTTTTTTTTTTTTAGCACTTTAATTTTTTTTTTTTTTCTGTAACTCTGTCAACCACTTGATTCAAGATTCTCTCTACAGACCTTCATCTAAGACATTGAGTCGTGTCAAGAGATTTATGTTTATAAATGTTAAAACTCAAAAAATAATAGTAAAAACGAAACATCAATACAGCTTCTGTTATTCTATGTATGTTTTTCGTTCTAATACTGGTCCATTGGTCCAGTGGTATAAATGTCCAAGGTCTGTTTGTGCTTAGCATTGCATTGACTTTATTGTGACCTTATGTCTTCTCTCTAACGCAGGTATTTTTAAGCGCCCTTTCTCCTGTGTGTGATGGCGTCCCCGGAGGAAGAGCTGACCTGCTCTGTGTGCAGAGACAACTTCAGCCAATCCAACCTTCTACCCTGCGGTCACAACTTCTGCTCCGCCTGCATCAGGGAGGCCTGGAGCGGTGACAGTGATGGCAAATTCCAGTTCACCTGCCCACAGTGCCAGGAGGAGAGCGTGGAAGTCTTGTGTGACTGTTGTTGTCCTGGGGTGGACGGTGAGAAGCCGGCCGTGGCCGTGAAGACCTGTCTGAGATGTGAGGTGTCACTGTGTTCCAAACATCTCCAGCCTCACTTAGAAAAACCAGCTTTCAGCAGCCATTTACTGGTGGAGCCTCTGGGAGACCTGTCTCAGAGGAGGTGTCCAGCACACGCCGAGATGTTCCGATACTACTGTTTAGATGACAAGGTGTACATGTGTGGAGACTGCCTGCTGGAGGGGGGTCACACTGAACACCAAGTCAAAGCTCTGCGACAGGTGGAGGAAGACCTGAAGGTTGTTCTCCAAATGCTCCTGGGAAAGGCGGATGACAAACTGAAGGATGGAGAACGGATCCTGAAAGAGTTTGAGAAGATCGACTCCTTTATGGCCGTGAGTAAATATGTTCAGCAGAAGGAAAAATATTTTTTAACTGGTTGTTGATTTTTTTTTTTATGATTATTTTCGTTGCAGGAGTCACTGAAGAACGATCAAGTCCAGGTGGAGCGAATGGGCTCAGAGCTCCAGGTTCAGGTGATGGAGCTGGTGGTAGCTCTGAAGGAGATCACTACAACGGAGAGACAGCAGGTCATTGAGAACGTGCACCAGGATTGTTCCAAGGTTCGAGACGACATGAACCAGACACTCGGTATCCAGCACTTCCTGTCCTCCCTGCTGGCTGAGACCGACCCCTTCCTGCTCATATGGGTGAGACCTGATTCTTATGAATGTCAAACTTTTTACAAGTTCAATATTCTGTTTGCAAATCACGACTTTACTCGACTCTCTGTCCTTAGGCCTTTCAGTCCGACGACACAAAGTAAGTTTGACGAATCAGTTTGGATGTAGAGATGTAGAAACACAGGCTAGAAAACCTCCCAAAGATAAAACCAACCTTAAACTGTCGCCATAATTATGGATTTGTCTTCTCTGCAGCTCTACCAACTCTGCTCTTCTAGGAAGAAAGTTCTCTTCTACTTTTTAGTTTTCCTGCAGACTTTCTGTGGGATTTTTCTTTGCACAAGAAAATACAAGAAGAGGATTTCTAAAGTCAGACTGATGAATAATGCAGGATTTTGGACTCACCGTGTCTTCGTTTAAGTTCATTCCAAAGGTGTCAGTTTTCAGGATGAGGTCAGGGTTTTTGAAGATTTCCTGCAACTTTTTTCCTCAGCAGACTCACTTATCCGTGACTTTCTGGCTGTTGTTCTGCAAACTGAAGCACACTGGATCAGGGAAGGGTCTTTCCGAGACTCTTCCCACAAGTGCAAAAACACAATGGTGTCCAAAGTGTGTTAGTGAGACATCATTCACACCATTGGGGGCCCAGACAGACATCTTTGGCCTAAAAAGCCCTAATTTTATCATTGATGACAAAAAAAGTTCCTAAAAACTTGTCAAATCCTGTAAAAGTTTTTCTAGTAGCAGTCATTCAGTCACACACTCATTTCTGGACCATGATAATTATTCTAGATTTGTTGTTTTCTTCTTCTGTAGACTTCAGGCTGACATCAACAGCCCTCTTTTCACCCCCAATGCCCTGAGTTTGGAGAAGAAGCACATCCTGGAGGACATTGAGACCAGGTATCGTGAGTTCATCACCTCAACTCTCCGCTGCCTCGGGGAACTGAAGAGGGAGTTGCGTGAGTAGCAGATCTGAAAATATCTGTGATCTTTTAAAGTTGCTCATCTTTGACATCTTTGCTTCATCCTTGTCCCCTGGTCAGTAACCAGTCGTTTGACTTTGGACACCAACACTGCTCACCCTCTCCTGAGTGTCTCCGACGACTGCCGCTCAGTCACCAGGGTTAAAAATCGCCTGCCCTACGTGGCTTGTCCTGAACGTTTCGACCATTGGCCTCAAGTCCTCATCGTCCAGACCTTCTCCTCTGGCACACACCACTGGGAGCTGGAGGCTGAAGGATTCTGGGATATTGGTGTCTGCTACAGAAGCATCAGGAGAAAAGGGAAAGATGAAAACGCCTTTGGAAACAACAAGGTATCTGTGCCATGAAGTCAAGATTTTTTTTAAAGAACAGGATTAGAGGAGGGACAGTGGAAGAAGAATGATCCTAAAGATGGAGCTACCAGGTAGGAGACAAAGAGGAGATCGATGGATGCAGTGAGGGAGGACATGGAGGTAGTTGGAGTCAGAGTAGAAGACGAAATGCTGAAAGGAAAAGAAGAAGAAGAATATTTCATAATTGTCATATCTGTGGAGTTTGACGTGATAACCTGTTTGGTTTTCTGTCAAATCCTCAGGTGTCGTGGAGTCTGACGCAGCAGCACGACAGAAAACTAGCCGCCTGGCACAACCGCAGGAAGACTCGCCTGAATCACCAAATGACCGGTAACAGGATCGCCGTAACTCTGGACTATGGAGCAGGAACAATCACCTTCTCTGAGGTGGAACGCTCCGGTCAGCTCACCCACATTCACACCTTCTCCACCACCTTCACTCGACCTGTGACCTTGGGCTTTGGACTGTACAAAACCAAACTGAACAGTCGAGTCTCCATCATCAAAGTCTAAGAGAGAAGAACCTCCACGGAGCAGAACCAGAGCTTCAGGGTGTTTGAATGAGTAGAAATAAAGACATGACTCAGCCCTGGAGCTTCAAGGCTGTTTCTTGGGTCTTCAGAGTGATACAGCGATATCTAGTGGCAGATCTTCAGAAAGGTCTGACTGAAGGTTTGTGTAAAAATAAAATCATCCGTATAATCAACTGTAATTTTACACATGTTTGTGCTTTTTGGTCCAAACCTGGTCCACAAATTCTTCATCCTCCTCCAGTTCTGTTACTTTAGTTGAGTGAAAAGGTGAGTGGGCGGACGGAGCAGACAGAGAAAGGACGACGCAGACGGAAAGGTGTGTGAAGGGAGTGAGAAAGGAGAGAGAGGCAGATTAGAGCTACTGTGTTGAGCTACAGAAGAATTGCTTCACTGTGGAGTAATGTGACGCAGGAGTAAAGCACAGGCTGTTATTAGGAGATAAAAAAAAACTGACACTTCCACCCGTGATTGCTCTGCACCTAGGTAGGTCAGATAATTATGTTTGAGTTGATGTGTGTCTTTGGTTTTGTTTTTTTGTGTGTGTTTGTGCCACTGGTGATAAAAAAATGTCTAATTTTCTTCAATGTTTTAAACAAATGAGTGTTGGGTTAATTATTCAAAACTAAGTGCATTTAGTAAATGAAAAAAAAGAAACAGTTTTTCTCCAAAAATAATTTATTTCTCTAAAATTTGTTAACAATTCTCGACCATAACTTCTAAGATCTAGTTCCAAACCAAATTTTCTAAATGAAACAGTGAATGAATGTTTACCCTGATGTAGGAGCTACTGAATATATGTTGAAAAATTGTTTTCAGTAATTGCACTACAGGTGTTTCCAACGTGTGGCTCAGGGACCATTCATGGCAACAAATTAAAATCAGCCCCAAGAATCTTAATAATCACAGATATAAAGTGAGATAAATCTGAGTTTAACACAAATGTAAAGTTCTGGGATGTGTGTAAGGAAATGTGGCAGAGATGGTGTATGGATGACAGATGGTCACTCAGAGTCGTTCCCCTGTTCCCTGTCTCTTTCTCACACTCTCTCACGGCTCCTGCATCCTCTTCCTGTCACCTTTCCAAAGCCTTACCTCATCTCTGTTTATTTCCTGTCCTTTTCTCTCCTCTCTCTAGTTACCTTTATTTGCCAACACTTGAAGCCATCCCAGCTATACCTTTTTTTTTATTTTCTTTTTGGCCGCATTTGATGCTGAAGGACAAATCTGTTGAGGCTAAGAAAGAACTAGAAAGGCTCAGCAGAATACAGTTGGTCTAAATTATTACATCGTATGCTGATGACGCCAGCAAATACAGCAAAGATAATCAGACCAGATTTAAGAAAAACCTGAAACATTTCCAAACGCCCAGGATAATATGTTAAAATATACTTCAACTGGTGCTGAGTGAGACTATTTGAAGACAACAAAGTCAGAAATATTCAACTCAACTGCTGCAGATCAGCCATGCTCTCCAGGTTAGCCCACTTTGACCTTCTAGCGCTCCTGGCTTTGGTCTTCTTGAGGGGACTTTCAACATCGAGGGGCCAGAACGACACGGAGCCCATCGTCCTGGAGGGGAAATGTCTGGTTGTGTGTGATTCCACAACTTCCCTGGAGACCACAGGGAACGCTCTGGGCTTGTCGCTCCGCTCCGGCTCTGGACGGGTGGCCTTCTCTGTCAGCCGCCAGACTTATCGCGAGCCCACGGAGATGAACAACCGTACCATGATCATCTACTTTGATCATGTGAGTACACATTATTCTAAAACACGTGTCAAAGTCATGGTCTGCGGGTCAAAAGCGGCCCGCTAAATACTCTTGTGTGGCCCCGGGAGCTTAAAAAGGTATTTACCTTAACGTCCTGATAGGCTGCTTAAAAAAATCTATTACTTTATTATTTAATTTCTCAGACTCTGGTGAACGTTGGGAACCATTTTCAGTCAGAGAGAAGCATTTTCGTGGCACCAAGACGAGGAGTTTACAGCTTCAACTTCCATGTAGTGAAGTCCTACAACAGGGAAACTATGAAGGTAGAGAATTATAATTTCACATCACATCTTTATCTCCAACAGAACTCTCTCTTTTAAGTTGTTTTTGTTCTTTTTCAGGTCAGCCTGATGGTCAATGGCTGGCCCACCATCTCAGCTTTCGCCGGGGACCGGGATGTGATCATTGAAGCAGCTACCAATGCTGGGCTGGTGATCCTGGAGAAGGGAGATAATGTTTACCTCAAACTGGAGCTGGGGAATCTGATGGGAGGCTGGAAATACTCCACCTTCTCTGGGTTCCTGGTCTTTCCTTTGTGAGGCCTGGCGGTGACAGCTGGAAGATAGATTGAGAAAAAGTACAGAGATTGAGGATGTAACTTTACTACGAGTGCATGGAAAGCAACACATTTTATGCAAAATGCAGATATGATTGTGCAGAGTCTATTTTTGTTTCAGAATATAACACGTGTGTCTGTGAGTCTTATTTGCTCTGTTTCTATGTGTAAATATTTGTTAGGATTTTTTTTTCACAGTAACAAAAATATCAAGTCACCATGTGCAGCGTGGGCTTCTGTGCCTCTTCGTTACTTCTGTGTTCCACATGGCGTCCTGTGTAGCGTAAAACCTGCTATAATAAGCCCTTTCTTCTGTCTCGTGTGTTTGGATGCTCCTGTTCTGTACGCACATGATTGTCTCCAGAGATGTTTATTAAAATAAAAGTTTCTAATAGGGAGAAAATTTTAAATAAAGAACAAAAACAAATCAACTTATGTTTATGGCTAATCTTACAGCTGGTCGAGCTCTAAATTTAAGTTGGTGATAAACAGTGATCTAATATTCAACACAGGTTTAGCTTTTGGGATAAACCAGGAACAATCGGTCCTAAAATTGGACACAGGTATAAAAGCTTAAATGCTAAAATTTGAACACTTGGTGGGCCTGGCTACAGAGCTGAACGGGTCACATCTGGCCCCCGGGCCGTATTTTGGCCATGTATTATTTTGGTTGATTGCTTGTGGCTCTCTAGTGCAGTATTTTTGCTGATGGTTAGCGATAACAAGGTCGATAGTCGAGAATTTACAGCATATATCATAGTCAGGGCAGACGTAGCTCACAGTAACGACTGCTGAGGTGTGCCCAATATTGAGCTTAGCTCCACCCGCCCGTGGTTCCTTGCACAGTGCCACGACAGCTGTTAGTAAATATAGCTCTCCGCAGCAGAGCTGGTGTTGGCGTGGAGCGAGCTGAGCACCAGGGGACACTGGGTAAAGGGTGGTGTAAAGCGAATACTCCTCACAGACAGATGGAGACTTTGGCGTGGAAGCGGCCTCCACTCTGCAGGACGGCCCTGGTTGAAGTGTATGGGGCTGTCATATGTTGTTGGTTACACTTCACTGCTTCACAGACAAAAGCTCTTCCGAGGAAGTGTCTGTCCCTCTCAACACATTCTCATTTCTTTCCCACCCTGCTTTATGATTGCTGTTACTGCTATAAAAAACCCTGTAAACTACATTTATTTTAGTTTTACCATTATTTGAAAATACACACATAATATGATACAATATTTACATTATTTTGCTCCTGGATTGAGAATATATTGGTAGGTACTAAACTATTTAATAAAAATCTAGTTTTTTTTTACTTTAGTCACTTTTTAATTTTTTATACAAGTCAAATATTTTTGGGGTCAAATGCAATAAGCACTTTATATTTATTTACTAAAAATATTAACATTTATTCTTTGAATATCTCATAGTCCTTTTTGAATAGTTTTATGTAATATGTAAATTATTTTAAAATGAATCCCAAAAATCAACAAGCCAGAATGTATTTCCGGACATGACCACTAGAGGGCACTAATAATCCTATTACAATCCCCCACGAGAAGAATCCTTATAGCATAATAGAAATTGAGTTTATCCTTAAAAATATGACAAATCAACAGGGTGATTACGTTTTGGCGACATAAGTGTAAATTTCTTGAATGTATTACATTACTATGACGGTATGTTTCCATTCATTTATAGCGGGGGAACGGTTTTTATGTTGTCATCAATGAAATAAAAAACACTATAGAGAAAAAAATGACGCTCTGACACGAACGTAAAGGCTCGTGGTGTTCCAGCACATTATGAACTCGTTGATATGACAGAGACACGGTGTGTTTTCCTCCTGTCTGCGTGAAAACGTCTCCTCGGTCGAACACAAACATCAGCGGCAGTAAAACGGCGGCATTGACGATCTCTCCGTCAAACGAGCCCAAACTAGGCCGCATTTACTGTCCTCTCAACCGAACTAGCTTTAGTTCCGCCTACCGAGGCCGTACGGATGATGGATGTCTCTTCTGGCCAATAGAATTTAAGTATGCTGCCGGTCCTGGATAAAATCCACCAATCAGCGTGGAGTAACCGCGCAGGGCCACACTTTCTGCGCTCTCTCTGGCAGGAAAGTTAGTTCCTGCTCTTGCCTGGTCGTTTCCTGTAACCGTACAGTGTTGTGAGACGGAGAAAGCCATGTGTGTCGATGCAAAGGTAAATTTAGCACCCCGAATTTATCACTGGGAGTCCAGGGGCACTGGATATAGCCGTTATTTTCAGGTATTTTCCGTGAAAATTCGCCGCAGGCTCAACGAAACAGTATCGCGGCCTAAAGCCTTGTCTGAACGTTGACGGGCAATGGTTATTGTGGCACGTTGCTTTGGTTTGGTCCGGTTTGTTGATAAGGAGTCCGGTAGACTGACTGGTCGATAGTAAATGTCGGTGAAGCGAAGCAATGACGTCAAACACACCGTTTATATCGTTTCTAAGCACCAATATGGTCCCGGTGCTACGGGCGCTTTTGTATAAGATACATCTTGGTCGCGGTACAAGCTAATGCTAACGTAGGGTTTGGTGTGAAAGACTGAGAGGAGAAGCATCTCAGCTTCAGCATCACTGTGTCCTCCTCACACTCACAACACGAACTCTGTGTTTCCTCAACGAACACCTGAAGAATTCCCAATCACACCTTTATTTGACTTCTTCTCACCCACGTAAATGTTGGAAACATTAGCCTTTCCTTCCAAATCCATGTACTTTTATAATGAGGACTTTAAGGACCATCATATCTGCTCAAGCCCAAAGTTTAAGATCCGTGAACCTGCTTTCAGTGTTCGCACAAAAGAAACATTTAATATAATACATTTATCTGAGATATAAACCTTACTTTTATCATTACATAAAATTCAATTATTTCTTATTTGGTCTATGCTATGATGGCTGGTATGTTCTGATATATCTTTTTATGTGATACTATTGTTTATTAGTATCAGTTACTAGTATTAGTAATATTGTATATTATGTCTTGTGTATATATATTTTTTGAAATGATAACATTTTCTCAAATCATATGCTTGTGTGTAATGAAACCATGTCTGCACAGACTGGAGAACTTGCTGATGATGAAGAACCTCTGTGGTGTTTTCACATCCCTCAGGTGTCAGTTCAGATCAGGTTCCATATTTTGACTCCACTTCACTGACTTTAGCTCAGCTGAGGAACTACTACATGATTTATTACTAACATGTCTGACGTGGTGACTGAGGATGTATTGTTCATGTCACTCTGACCATTGAATATGATGCGGTGCTGATTCATCATTATGACATCATCATGTGTCACGTGTGCAGTCATTGTTATGACATGGATGTCGTCTTGTTTTTCAGCTGAGAATTTAAAGTCGAAGAAAAGCTGTGGACCACGATTAGTTTCCATCTCGGAGTTTTTTACACATTGTGCCCGTCTCCCTGTGTGGAGTGGGCAAGATGGCGGACCCCATCATGGACCTCTTTGAGGACACACCTCTGTTTAACCTGGATGCCCTACCGGACGACTCCTTCTCTCAGGGCTCCGCAGACCCCGTGGAGGAGGCTCTGAAGTTGGCGTTGGGCCAGGTGGACCCACCCACCGAGCCGGAACCCGCCGCTGAACTTGCCGACAGTTCTGCCCTTGGTGTTCCTGTTGCAGTCCCTTCCATCCCAGATCCTGCTTCCGCCCAAGTCCATGTCCAACAGTCGGTACCCGTGGCGACCGTTCAGACCGCTGCCGTGGCTGAAGCTTCCACTGTGGCTCAAACTCTTGCGCCTTCTGATGCTTTACCTCAAATCCAGGCCCAAAACAACATTTCCATCGCCAGCAACACCAGCGGGGTGTCCTGTAGCACCGTCCTGTTGAGCTCTCCTCTGGCCGTGTCCTCCTCCCCGGCCACAACGACTGCCACAACATCACAGCTCGCACAGATAACCCACCAGCTCACTCCGCAGCAGTTGGCTGCCATCGCGCAGCAGGCCGGGGGTAAAATAGTTATCCTCAAGGGGCCACAGGGTCAGGCACAGGTTCTCCAGACTGTATCTGGGGCCACGAGCCAGACGAGCGGAAAGGTGATTCGTGTCTTGTCAGGCACCCCTCTTAAACCCGGCATGTCCATACTGCAGGGTGGGACAGTTCTGAGTCAGGCCAGTCCCGGACAAGCTCAAGTCAAAGTAGGTACGGGGGTGCAGAGGTTACTGCAGTCTCCAAACGGACCAGTGAAACAGTTACTGCTCACTTCCATGCCACAGCAGACGCAAGGACAACAGGTTCAGGTTCAGATCCCGGCCCAGGCGCAGGTGGCTCAAAGTCAGGCTCAAGTCCAAGTTCAACCACAGCCCCAACCTGCCCAGATCCAGGTCCAGGCCCAGGGACAAGCTGCACAACTCCATGTTCAGCCTCAAGGTCAGACAGCTCAGATCCAGGTCCAGACCCAGAACCAGGTGCAGTTACAGCCGGCCATGCAGGCCCAGACACAAGTAAGCACCTCCTCCTGCAGCACTTCCTGTGACTGTAGTTTAATTTTCTTCGACCTTTGTCATAACTCTTTTTTTTTTTTCCACCTCCAGGGTGGTGAACCAAAGCGGATCACACTGGTGCTCCAGCAGCCCTCCCAGACAGGTGCTGTTGCAACCGTAGCTCAGACCATCACAACACAGCAACCGGTCACACAGGTCCAAACGGCCCAAGCGGGGCAACATCAGCCACAGACACCAGCCCGACTGGTGTTGGGTCAACTCCCTGGAGGTAAACTGGTCCTGCAGGGAAGTCAGATTGCTGCCCTGGCCCAGGCCAGAGCCGGCCAGGCTGGAGGGCAGCCCAAAGTTCTCACTATTCAACTGCAAGTGCAGCAGCAGCCGAACCAGCAAGGAGGGGTGAAAGTAAGAGATTAGATTTTATTTTCTCTTTTGTTTCGTGAGTATCTTCAGCTCAAATGTTTGTTTGTTTTTTTTTGTCAACCTGCGATTTGTTTCTGTCAGACGAAATACTAAAAAAGCAACAAAATCTTTTAAGAACTTGCCTTTGATTCATTTTCATCTGCAAAGCATCCATTTGTACCATATCAATGTGTTTGGTTTATTTTCTAACAATTTGCAATCTGTATATTTACTATATTGACTCTAAGTCACAGAATTTCCTTTTTTGTCCTGTTAATTTTATTTACTTTTGCTGCTAAAACCCAAGTGACGAATGATGTCTTCACCCCTAAAGAGATAAAACATCTGAGAATGGAATGTTTTAGAAAAACAAGTGCTTTTATCAGTTCCAAAAAAAACGGAATAGATTTTCCGAATGTAAAGTGTGGTCTAACACCAAAGGAAGCTGCGTTCCTGTACAAAGCTGTTTTTCTTTTTTTTTTCTTTTCAAAGAGCGTTACCTGAGTTTTTTTAATTTTTCCTTCTTTCCCAGTACCAGTTGGTGTCAGGAGCTGGAAATGCTGGCAGCCCACAGGTGCTACAGATCTCTCAGGGTCAGCCGGGACAAAGAGTTGCCGTTCCCCTCAAGATGCTCCTGCAGCCACAGGTACACCTCCACATTTAGCCTTTTCCTTTTTTTTTCGTGTGTCAAATAGATGCTATGATTCAAAAAAATTCTCTTTCATCAGACAAGTTCAGCATCTTCGGCTGGTGGAACAGTCTCCGTGGTGAAGGTCATCAACTCATCCCCCGCAGGCCCCTCCACCACCACTTCCCCGACACAGACCATCCGCATCGCCAAGGCTCCCGGTGAGCCGGCCTCCGTGCGACGAGTGGAGATCCTGTGCAAACAGGAGAAGGCCAACCGGATCGTGGCCGAGGCGATAGCCCGGGCTAAGGCTCGCGGTGAGAAGAACCTCCCCCGAGTCCTGAACCAGGACGAGCTTCCATCCGGTCAGACGTCTCCTGAACTGGGTGGAACCATAACGCTGGTGTCGGCCAAAAAAAAGAGCAGCGGAGGTGGCAGCAAAAAGAAAACCCTGGTTCCTGCTGGAGCAGTGGCCAAGGTGGTGTGTGTGGGTGACAAGAAGGGCAAAGTGAAGTCCCCGGGGGGGACACCCGGAGTGGCCACGGGTATTGTGACACCAGGCTGCGCTAGCAAGAGCAAAAGCAAGACCAAGACAAAGTAAGTGATGAGTGTGATTTGGTGGGTGAAATGGGATTTTTTTTAAAGAGTTTAAAGAAGTTACACTGTCTTTGCTTATTCTGCAGCACCATCACTCTGGTGGGAGCAAAGAAGAGGAAGAGGAATGGTTCCTCAGACCATTCTGATGGAGAGTTGAGTCCAGCCTCACCTGCTGCACTGGAAGATGACATGATCATGGTACGGAGTCTCTTTATTCCTTCTGAGGTCACAGCTCATTGATAAAGTTTTTTTTTTGCCACAGTGCAGAATAGACATCATCGGTCAGTGCTTTGTTGACATTTTCCTCCAAGTGAGCAGCCTTGTCAACCTTTACCTCTCTCTTCCAATCAGAAGCGGCGCTCCAATCGCGTGGTGAAGAGGAAGAAGTACACTGAGGACCTGGACATCAAGATCACAGACGACGAGGACGAGCAGGAAGACGTAGACGTGACCACGACCGCCGCAGCCGTCGCCTCCATCAGTTGCAACAGTGCCGTGCAGCTCAAACAGGAAATGGAGCTGGATGCTGATGGACAACCCAGCATGCAGTTCTTTGTTGTGAGTCGGAACTTCCTAATTACCATTTTTTTTCTCTGCGGCAAAAATAATAAACATCAAAATGTCTGAAGTTGAACAGGTTGGATCTGTGAGCCGTGTTTCTATTTGCAACTTGTTTTTTTTGTTTCGTCTTTAAGGAAAATCCAAGTGAAGAAGACGCAGCGATTGTGGACAAAGTATTGTCCATGAGATTAACCAAAAAAGAGGTTTGTGTGTGCATTTCAGATAATTATTTTACTATGATGCAGAATTAATGTCACTAAATCTTGTGAAACTGTTTCCTCTCTTCTTGACAGGTGTCTCCAGGCCAGTACACCAATGTTGAAGAGTTCTTTGTAAAATACAAGAACTAGTAGGTTTAATTCACACATGTCTTGGTTTTTCTACAGTTACCTTTGTTTTGAATCTTGACAGTTTTCATTGTTGATTTCAGTTCTTACTTGCACTGTGAGTGGGCCAGTTTGGATCAGCTGGAAAAAGACAAGAGGATCCACCAGAAGATTAAAAGGTTCAAGACGAAGCACGCACAGATGAGACACATCTTCCAGGAGGTCAGGCAGACACGTGGATGTTTAATATTTGATTTTTATTAGGTTTTTTTTTCCCCATTCTAATTCTCTAAATACTGGTGGGTTCTTTCCAGGAGGAGGAGCCTTTCAATCCTGACTACGTGGAAGTGGACAGGATCCTTGATGAGTCCCACAGTGTGGACAAGGACAACGGCGAAGTGAGTAATCACCTGACAAATGTCTTAGATGTTATTTGTTTGCAGTAAATGATTCATTATAACATTCCTCCCTCCAGCCTGTTATTTACTACCTGGTGAAGTGGTGCTCACTGCCCTATGAAGATGCCACGTGGGAACTGAAGGAGGACGTAGACGAGGGCAAAGTTGAAGAATTCAGTAAAATCCAAAACAGACAGCCGCGAGTCAAGAGAGCGGTAAGTAAAACAAAAAAGTGTCCAAGTTTGAAATTTAGGATTTGAAATGTTTTCTTAAATTTTTGTTTTCTCGCTGCCTCTGATCAGCCTCGGCCTCCGGCAGCTTCGTGGAAGAAGCTGGAAGAAACCAGAGAGTACAAGAATGGAAACATACTGAGAGAATATCAGCTGGAAGGAGTCAACTGGCTGCTCTTCAACTGGTACAACAGGTATTTGTTCCACAAACTCACTGATCTAGTAAAAGCTTTTGGACTGTATGTAAGGTTTTTATGTTAACGTCTCCTGGTCTTCGTCTCTCAGACAGAACTGTATCCTGGCAGATGAGATGGGTCTGGGCAAAACCATCCAGTCCATCGCACTGCTGTCAGAGATTCACGGTGCCGGAGTCCAGGGCCCCTTCCTGGTTATTGCCCCTCTCTCCACCATCACCAACTGGGAGAGAGAGTTCTGCACCTGGACCAACATGAACGCCATCGTCTACCACGGCAGTCTGGCCAGCCGACAGATGATACAGCAGTACGAGATGTACTGCAAGGATGAGAAGGTGCCAGGTCACCTCTGTTCATTGACCTGTCCTCCATCATCTTGCAGTGTTTCTGATTTAGTTTGACCTTTGTCCGCAGGAGCATTTGATCCCCGGTGCCTACAAGTTTGACGCCCTGATCACAACCTTTGAGATGGTTCTGTCCGACTGCCCCGAGCTGAGGGAGATCTCCTGGCGCTGCGTCATCATCGACGAGGCTCACCGCCTCAAGAACCGCAACTGCAAGTTGTTGGACAGCCTGAAGATGTTGGACCTGGTGAGTTGACTTTTGTTTTCAACTTCCACATTTTGCATCCTTTGCACTTGAACCATAATTTGTCCATTTCTCACAGGAGCACAAAGTGTTGTTGACCGGCACTCCTCTCCAGAACACCGTGGAAGAACTTTTCAGTCTGCTTCATTTCCTGGAGCCAACTCAGTTCCCTTCAGAGACGGAGTTCCTCAGAGACTTTGGCGACCTCAAAACAGAGGAGCAGGTATGAAATCTGCTCCGGATAAAACCTTTTTGACCCAGAATAGCTCTGTCAGAACTTTAAACTTTTTTATTCTTATTTGGTTCCATCCAGGTTCAAAAGCTTCAGGCCATCTTGAAACCTATGATGCTGAGAAGATTGAAGGAGGATGTGGAGAAGAATTTGGCTCCTAAACAGGAGACCATCATTGAGGTAATTTTGTTTTCGTTTTTTTCTAATATGTTATGGAGAAAAAAAAATTATATCTGATGACGAACCATTATGGGATGTAATAAATGCAGGTGGAGCTGACGGACGTCCAGAAGAAGTACTACAGAGCTATTCTGGAGCGGAACTTCAGTTTTCTCAGTCTGGGGGCAAACAGTAACAGCAACGTCCCCAATCTTCTCAACACCATGATGGAGCTGCGAAAGTGCTGCAACCACCCCTACCTCATCACTGGTACTGAACTTGAGCAGTTAGTTAGTTAGTCATGTTAACAGTATCATTGTTAATGTGAAGGAAATATCGTGATATTTCAGTGTATCAACATTTTTACTCAGCTCAGTAAAGTCAGAGTTTTTTTCAGATTTTTAGACACTTGATATAAAAGTCTCTGTGTGTTTCAGGCGCAGAGGAGAAGATTGTCGCCGAGCTGCGGCAGGTCTACGACCCACTGGCCCCCGACTTCCATTTGCAGGCACTCATTCGCTCGGCTGGAAAGCTGGTGCTACTGGACAAGCTGCTGCCGCGCCTGAAGGCCGGTGGCCACAAAGTGCTGATCTTCTCACAGATGGTGCGCTGCTTAGACATCCTGGAGGACTACCTCATCAACAAAAGGTAGCGAAATGTTCTGGCAGGATTTAGATGTGCCCAGGCGGATCAACTGTAGTGGTTAATAAAAAAATAAATTGCGTGCTGGTCTACTCTCCATTTTACAGATACCTTTATGAGCGAATAGATGGCAGAGTGCGTGGAAACTTGCGGCAGGCTGCCATCGATCGCTTCAGCAAACCTGACTCAGACCGCTTTGTCTTCCTGCTGTGCACCCGGGCTGGTGGCCTGGGTATTAACCTCACTGCTGCCGATACCTGTGTTATATTTGACTCTGACTGGAACCCTCAGAACGACCTGCAGGTACCAGATTCTGCACTGGTGTTAAAATAAAATGTATGTACTGTACACATGTACGTGTTTTTTATTTTCTGACAATTCTGTTACGTTCTAGGCTCAAGCCAGGTGTCATCGTATTGGTCAGTCCAAGGCCGTGAAGGTCTACCGTCTGATAACCAGGAACTCGTACGAAAGAGAGATGTTGGATAAAGCAAGTCTGAAGCTCGGACTTGACCGCGCCGTCCTGCAGACAATGAGCGGCAACAAGGAGAGCAGTGTCAACGGGGTGAGACGTCACCTTGTCTCCTCAAACCTCCTGCTCCCCATTCTACTCTGATACAGTTTAGTTTAACATCTGACAACTCATTTTGTTTCCCTGTGATCACTTCCAGATCCAACAGTTCTCAAAGAAGGAGATCGAGGACCTCCTGAGGAAAGGAGCGTACGCTGCCATCATGGATGAGAACGACGAGGGCAGCCGCTTCTGCGAGGAGGACATTGACCAGATCCTTCAGCGGAGAGCCACCACCATCACTATTGAGAGCGAAGGCAAGGGCTCCACCTTCTCCAAAGCCAGTTTCGTGGCTTCAGAGAACCGCAACGACATCGCCCTGGACGACCCCGAGTTCTGGCAGAAGTGGGCGAAGAAGGCCGACATCGACATGGACTCCATCAACAGGAAGGTAGAGGTTTTACACGGCTGTTCATACATGGTTTTCTGTCACAGAGCAATACTGGTATAATGGGAAAATTTTACGAACTAAAATTTTATTTTCTTGCCACAGAACACGCTTGTTATCGACACACCCAGAATACGAAAGCAGACTCGCCAGTTTTCTAGTCTAAGAGGCGAAGGTGGAGACCTGTCTGACATGGACAGCGACGAAGAGTATCCACCTGCCAACTCCAGACAGTCCCGCGCCTCCCGACGGGCCGAACGCCACAGCGGAGGAGGATACGGACGCACTGACTGTTTCCGTGTTGAGAAACACCTGCTGGTCTACGGGTGAGGAAACTCTTTTCCTGCTCCCTCCGTTCATGGAATTCAATGAAAAGTAAATAACAATGCGTTTCTTATTTTGATGTTGTCCAGCTGGGGTCGCTGGAGAGACATCCTTTCGCACGCCAGGTGTAAACGGCGTCTGAGCGAACGCGACGTGGAGACGATCTGTCGTGTGATCCTGGTCTTCTGTTTGCTACACTACCGCGGAGATGAAAACATCAAGAGCTTCATCTGGGAGCTCATCACTCCTCCAGAGAACGGCTGTGAGCCCAACACGCTGCTCAACCACTCTGGTAGGACTTCCGTTTCTCTCCAATTAAATTCTTTCACATTTTTAATTTTCACGTCGCCGCTTTTTTTGACGGCTGCAAAACATTGTTTCCCCCTTTCCAACCTTCAAGGACTCTCTATCCCCGTTCCAAGAGGTAGGAAGGGCAAACGGGTAAAAGCTCAGAGCACCTTTGACGTTCAGAAGGTGGAGTGGATCAGAAAGTACAACCCTGACACCCTGCTGCTGGACGAGAGCTACCGCAAACACCTCAAACATCAGTGCAACAAGTCAGTGGAGCTAAACCAGCAGGAAAACTACAGGCTGGAGTTTGTTCACCCAAATGTCAGAGCGATAAACGTTTGTGTTCTTGCTGCAGGGTTCTGCTCAGAGTGCGTATGCTGTACTACCTGAAGCAGGAAGTCATCGGAGAACACGCCGACGCAGTTCTTAAGGGGGCGGACATCAGGTGTGTCCTACAGCCCACTGAGTGTCAGGGTCACTTCCTCCCCTTAAGACCAACTAAACATTAACCTCTTTTACAGGGATGTTGACATCTGGATGCCCGAGATGGAGCAGCAGGAAGTTCCAGTAGGATGGTGGGACACTGAGGCCGACCGATCACTGCTCGCCGGTGTTTTCAAACACGGTAGGTTTTCTCTCTGCTCAGGGAAAAAGCTGGGTTAGGGTTTATTGACATTGGGTGATGTAGTATTTACATGATTTTTTTCTTGTTTTCTTTCCCAGGTTATGAAATGTACACCACCATGCGTGCCGATCCCTGCCTCTGCTTCCTGGAGAGAGCTGGTCGGCCTGACGACAAGGCCATTGATGCTGAACAGCACGTTGGAGACCCAGAGCTGGGAGAGGAGTAAGTGATGTCAGCAAAATCAAACTGCAGATCATGTAACCCTGAGCTGAAGACCAGAAATGAATGTCTTACTGTTGTCTTCCAGTGCTGAGTATGATAAATACTCAGAGGATCCAGAGTTCAAACCGGCCTCGAGGCACAAAGATCTTTTCGAGGAGGTATGATGTCTCAGAGTATTGATGTTGGCACATGAGTTGGACAGATGTAACCATGTTGTCTTCTTCTGATTATCTGTCTCCCCTTCAGCCTGACTCCATAAACATGGAGGAGGAGGTTTCTGTGGAGGACAAGGCCGCTCCACCCGTCACAGAGAACTTGTCCAGTCAGAGCAGTGCCGGCAGCTGGCCCTCTAGCTCGTCCCTCACGGCTCGGCTACGTCGCCTCATCACGGCCTACCAACGCAGCTACCGACAGGAGCAGCTGAAGATGGAGGCCGAGGCCAAGGGCGACCGCCGACGCAGGAGGTGCGAACAGGCCACTAAGCTGAAGGAGATCGCACGGCAGGAGCGTCAGCAGAGGTGACGCTGGTTTTTATGTCGCTCCTCATCTGGGTGATGAAACCCGAGCATCGGTCTTAACGTCATTGTTCTCCACGCAGATGGACGCGGAGGGAGGAGTGCGACTTCTATCGCGTGGTGTCAACCTTCGGTGTGGAGAAGATGAAAAAAGAACCGAGTCTTCCTGAAGCCCCAGAAGAGTACAACTGGATGCGCTTCCGCACTTTTGCTCGTCTGGATAAAAAGACAGACGAGAGCCTCAGTCGATACTTCCGTGCTTTTGTCTCCATGTGTCGCAGGGTCTGTCACCTTCCCCCGGGCCGAGAAGGTAAGAAAAGTCTTTATTTTTTCTTGTTAGTATTGGTAAAAATGAGGTTGGATTATTGTGACATGAAGAACCACTCCTGTTTTTGTTCTTTTCAAAATTAGAGTCCTTGGAGCCCCCGCAGACCGTGGGCCCCATCACTGAGGAGCGCGCCTCCCGTACCCTCTACCGTATCAGCCTCCTGCGTCGTCTCCGTGAGCGGGTCTTGCCTCACCCTGCCCTGGAGGAGCGTTTGGCTCTGGCACCGCCCAGCTCAGAGCTGCCCAGCTGGTGGCTTTTGCCAGAACACGACCATCAGCTGATGCTGGCAGCAAACCTGCACGGTGTCAGCCGCACCGAGCAGTCCATCTTCGCAGACACGCAATTCACCTTCAGCCAAGCTCGGGATGAGTTCATCCAGAACCAGCAGGCCCCACCGCCCCCGCCTCCACCCCAACCGCTGCCCGTCATGCCCCTCCTGCAGCCGAAGACGGAGGAAGAAATGTGCGAGGTCAAAGAGGAAGGAGCCGATGACGACGCCCATTTGCTCAGCACTGAACTCTGTGCCGACCTGCAGGCCACACCTTTGACACATCACGACAGGAAAATCCACGGACAGGGCTGGAGCTTTAAGAAGAGCAAAGGAAGAGGAGGGAGGAAAGGAGGAGAGGAAGGATCTGATTCAGATTCGGACTCTGATTCGGGATCGTCGTCTTCGGACCAGTCGGGGAGCAGCGACGACAGTGGGGACAGTGACGAGGAGGGTGAAAAGAGTAAGATCATAAATGTCTCTCACGTCAATTGCAATGGTTTTTAACAACCAGTCAAATAATGTGGCGTTTTTTTTATTTTTTCACCTGAACAGGAAAAGTGTGCGACGCAGATGAAGACAATAGTTTACTCTCCATCACTCCGTCACAGGACGGTATTCCTCCTCCTGATCCTCTCAGACTGGACTGGCCAAAGGTGGGAATTATAAAACTTTTACCAGTAATTAAATGTCTCCTAGAATTGGACTCTTTTGTAACGTCCACCTTTTTGGCCCCAGGACCGCGTGTTGATCAACCGACTTGACAACCTGTGCTCCTTGGTGCTGACTGGTCAGTGGCCCTCAGGACGCCGATACGTGCCCGAGGCTCAGCTCCACTCCAGCTCAGAGCTGGTGGGCGACGATATGTCCTGCACCAGGCTGATCCGTAAACCCAGCGGCATGACCATGAACCTGGGCGCTGAAGGAGAAGACGGGGAGTTCACCGTCAAACTGCTGAAGGTGCCGTAGGGTTGATTCTTGATTCTTCTTCTTTTTCCTTTGTAACAATTTAATGTTTGGTTGAAACTAAACAGCAACATTGAAGTTACAGTCAGAAAGCCCTGCAGATCAACAGCATAAACATCGTCTGTGTCTGATCCTTCCAGGAGGAGGGGCTGAAGTTGACCTTCTCCAAACAGTCGTTGATGCCAAACGGATCAGCAGGAGAGAGCAGCATGCGCAAGAGACGCAAGGACCAAGAGGTGAGTCTGCCTGATGCTAAGACACGGACGATAAGGAAGTTCGGTTGTAATCCCTCCGTCTCTTTCCTCTGTGCCTCAGTTGTCAGATCCAGAGGGTCTCCTG
The DNA here is from genome assembly GCA_016785265.1 of Paraplagusia blochii. NCBI lineage: Eukaryota > Metazoa > Chordata > Actinopteri > Pleuronectiformes > Cynoglossidae > Paraplagusia > Paraplagusia blochii. The sequence goes on along the minus strand of JAFBJS010007499.1, from coordinate 235,523 downwards.
GATTCTCTGGACGGCACACCTCGACGGAGAGACCCTCCACCGTGGCTGAAGGAGAACCCAGAATATGAGGTGGAGGGAGACATGCTGGAGGTAAAGTAGAAAAAAAAAAAGAAAGAGTTTGGTTAAGTTTTCTCTCTGTTCCTTTGGTTGCTACTGCATCTCATCTTTTTTTTTTCTTCTCAGCTTCTTGTCAACAGGAGCAAAAGGAAGAGGAAGAGAAGACAGAAAGCCCTGACCGGCAGTGAGAAGGTCAAACTCATAAACATGAGGACAGGGAAGAAGGTGAGATTGGAACCAAACACACTGAACACAGGGTGAGAGGTTTTTTTTTTTTCCCTTGTACATATTTCCTTCTAACATGTTGTTTTCTCGTCCTGAAGGTTGGAACAGCGTTCCTTCCCATGCTTCAAGACCTGAGAGAGTATCTGGAGGAAAACCCAGACAACGCTGTAGCACCAGAGTGGTCCGAGACAGTCCGGAACTCGGTACGTAATCACACTGCACTTGTCGTGTATAATGTGTTGACGAAATAGAGGGTCACTTTTTGGAATTTAATTTCCAGGGTTTCCTGCCTGAGACCTACTTCCATCGGCTGCTGACGGAACACTCACAGATCCCGAAGAAAAGCAAGAGGCGCCATCACCACCACCACCACCATCATCACCACCACCACCACCGTCATCACCATCACCTCACCCCAGAGCCTGTCCATGAAGAGCCCAGCCTGGACGGCGTCGAGGAGGAGACGCTGGTGTCGGACGGAGCCTACATGATGGACGAGGAGGAGCTGGAGGCCTCCCATCACTTTCTCACCAGCGTGGACTTTGATGTGAAAATGATGCGCGGTGACGGCATGTCCCACGCCGACTACGACAGTTCAGATCAGGAGGCATTACTAGAAGATGTCATCATGACACAGAAGGATTCCGACTCTTCGTCGAGCTCAGAGGATTGACTGAAGAGCTCACTCCTCCAACACGTCTGACTCTGTGTTGAATCATGATATTCCTCATTATTTTTACCACATGTGTATGTTGTTTTTTTTTTGTTTGCTACTTTTACTCATTTATTTTATATCATAGGAATGTTTTTTCAATGAATTCAGCAGGTTTGCACCCATCCGTTTCCTTCAGGTTTCGTTTTTGTTTTCCTTTTTAAATCACTGAGTAATGTCACTCATCCTTCCACTCATAAACAAAGGCAGAAAAAAGCTGTGCTTTCCCACTCCTCCTCCTTCTCCTCCTCTTCCTCCTCCAAATCCTATGAATTTCCATCACATTCCCAGCCGCGACCAAAAGAGGGCCCTGCTGTACAGAAGAAACCTTTTCTTAAAAACCTCAACGCTGGCCTCTGCAGCACCACATGGAACTGGACATGTGTACGGAGCTGTGTCCTGGATTCACACCACCATCCCCCTCCATCCCCTCCAGCCTGGCCTGGTCTGGTCCCCTGTGTCCAGGCATGAACCTTAAAAGAAAAAAAAGAAATCGGGGGAGATCCAGTGTGTGGATGTACTGTTAATGTTTTCACTCTGTGGAAGGTGAGGTTGGACATAACGGAGGGGGGGGCACATTAGTTACTGAATCAGTGCTAGGATGGATGGGTGTTCTGTACAATGTAGAGCTGTTCACTTCTGTACGATGGTGCAGAAACGACAGCCGTGAGTTATTATTCTTGTTTTATGAACTGACTGTATCTGTGATATGAATAACAGCAATCTCCAGTGGAAAAAAAAAAGTTTTCTGTGCATTTTTATGAATTTCACCCTGACACGAGCAACCGAGACGTTTCCTGTTTGTACACAAGGTCAGATCTGTCCCGTCTGTGGTGTCCTAAATACAACAGGTGACCATCCACATGAGTGTGACTCACTTCTGTTATGGAAATAAAGAGTCTATAGACTACAGTCTGACAGTCACAGACACCAGGTCAGACATTAATTACTGACTACTCAACAAAGCAGCAAATCTTTCTCCAAAACATGCCAAACCTTTTTTTACCTCTAGATCAACTATTCTCATCTTTGTTACTGTTAAACAATAGCAGTTTTGTTTCAATTATCTCAAACGGTTACTGTACCTCGATATTGCCGCAAAAACCTACCAGTTGCAAGTTTACCTTTATAAACTATCGCCACTAGATGTCAGTAAAAAATCATACTAAAGGTCTGGTAACTGGGGCTTCTCTCCCGTCTGTCAGGCAAATTATGTATTTGTAGTTAAATAGTAAAGTATTTAATTTTATTGCCTAATGTAGTGCGGTAGTAGTTAGTCATACAATTATAAATATCATACCTACCTCTCATTTAAGGATGGGATTTTTCTTTTCTGTCTGTAGTGCTAACTTTGGTGACCGATTTTTTTCCTGTTGGAAATATTTCGAGGAATAAATTAAAATAAGCTTTTCGATTTTTAGTGTAGTGAAACCAATGGTGTGTTTCACATGTAAAATACAAATACTTGGATAACCATTTAATCTTCGTGTGTCTGTGAGGATTTTCATTCATCCAGGTTACGATATCCAAAAAGGGTTTAGTTGTAAGCAACTGGACTTTGGAGTTGAATCTTCGTGTGTTTTAGATGCGTTTACGTATTTTTTCAGTAATGAAACAAGGAACGAAAAAGGAAAACTGTTTACTCGCTAAACATGTAAATGTACATTAGTTTTTAAATACTTGATTCTTATATTATAGCGATGCAAATGGGGGTTAAAAAAGTATATTATAATGAAATATTTGCGCTCAAATATCCTACACATGTTGCTATGTTTCCATGTTTGAAGTTAACGCGCGTATTTCCGACGGTACGTGAATGCAACGCTTAGTGCATTTTGCGAAATGATGCTAGTGCTCGCTGGTCCTAGGGTAAAAGGATGCTAACACCGCTACGGCGGTTGTTAGCGAGTTTCTGTCAGACCCTCTCGAAATACCGTAGCTGTGTTACATTAAAATGATAGTATTACTGGCATTAAGAGTATATATTTGATTATAGACTGAAACCGCGGGTCATTTAAGTTCATTCTTGATTCTAAATTACCTTGCTAGCCGGCGGCGTTAGCTTTCTGGTTAGCCATTAGCCCCACAGCTCAATTCAAACTCAACAGACGTTTATTTAACAGATCTATAAACCCGATTCAAATAAAAACGTTTATATTCGTTACTAAAGATCGATTCTATGATGGATATCAATTTTTATTCCGATCTTTCGGATACACAGAATGTTGATACGGAGTTCTTGGACAGTCAGGCGTATGGAGGATACACTGAGGAGAACAAGGTAAAACACCACTGTTATCAACATTTAACGTCGAATGATTTGTTTGACCGCAGTTAAACTGTTAATCTCTGTTAGTTTTCAGAGGGCAGCGATAGTTATCTGACCATCAGTGGACCTGGTCACCCGTTTCTGTCCGCTGAGGTGAGATACGACCCCCTTCAAGAGTTTTGTTTTGCTCTCGATATAACTCGATATAAACCAGAAGAAAAAAATACATCAATATCAAAAGTATTTTTGTGTTCACAGTTACACATCGACTACCCATACTGTTGTTAAACCGATTGATTTTGTTCTTTTAATTACAGAAATATTCTTTAACCACTGAACCTTTTGTTTGTCAGTTAAAGTGACTTTTGTCTCTCATATGTTGGGACTTCAAATCATTGCTGCCCAATAAGTAGTTTGGGATCTACCAGCAAAGAGATTGTTGATAAAAGATAAATAAAAATAAAAAATTAAAGATGTTGCTCTATTCTAACTTTTTATTACTAGGGCTAATGTAAGGATCACACAAGGGGAGGACTCAGTATTCAGTCACAAATCATGTGCTGTATTATATAATGTATAGAATGATATAGTCTGAACCCAGCAAAACTTTTATTGGTAGCAAACTTTATTTTTTATACTGAGTCATCACTTAATTTTAACTTTTCAGTTTGAATAGAATTTCTTTTTTAATAACTTGATATGAATTTCTTCTCTGTGGTTTTTATCTTGTTGTGTCTTTCTTCAATTCCTGCCAGTGTGGTCAGCATTGTTTGTCTAAACAAGCTGAGATTTTTGGTTTATTTTTAAGTCCGTTTTTATATATATTTATATATATGCACAAATATGTCTGTATGTGTATATGGAGCTCTGTGGTTCATGTCTTGTTGATGATCTAGTGATGTGTTTATTTTCCTTCTCCACCTGCAGCAGACATTCCACACCCCCAGTCTTGGCGATGAGGTCTTTGAGATCCCTCCCATCTCCCTTGACCCAGACCCAGCCTTGGGCATCAGTGATGCCGTGTCTCACTTCGAGCTGACTGATGGGTCAGATGGTACAGAGGTTTCTACTACCTCGCGAAGTCTCGTGAGCAACTTAGTGGTGGAGGCCAATGACCCCTCCTTTGCTGCCACCTATGTGAACTCTGGTTCTCGGGGCAGCGATCAGCTGAACCTTGGCTCCCTGGGCCAGTCTGGAGGTGGAGCCCTGCTGAGCTCTTCAGCTTTGGTGAGTCCTCTTCTGAGTTGACTACTCATTGTTTTTTTCTACAATTTCTACAATCACTTCTTTATTTCCCATAATCCCCCTTCAGGAAATGGGTAACTCCAGTGGTTCACACTTCAGCAGTTCATCTCCCATGACCATTGACGTCCAGCTTGGTGATATTGGTCCTGGGCTTTTGGGGAGCAGTCATCTGTCAACCATCAACCAATCAGAACTGGCCCTGGGTCTTGGAGGCGACTCCATCGGACATCACTCAGAGACCCTGGAGCAGCCGCTGTCAGCCACTCCGTCCCCGGCTGGTTCTCTGCAGGATGAGGACATGGACGACTTTAAGGTTTGATCTTTTCACTGCTCTGTGTGTGTTTTTATTTGCCTGTGTTTTCATTCTATTACTAACACACATTTATCCTTTGACTCTCACCTCATATAGAGGAGTGTGTTGGTGGACTCTCCCATGTCCATGTCCTCCTCCTCCGTCCTGCCCCACCTGACCTCCCACCTCGCTCCCCTGTCCGCCGTCTCCCCATCTATGATCAGAAAGAGTGGGGGGAAGCCTGCCACACTGTCACCAGCCGGCAGCATGGTGGGGCCCAAGAAAGGACGGAAGAAGAAGGATCCAAACGAACCACAGAAGCCGGTCTCTGCGTACGCTCTGTTCTTCAGAGACACCCAGGCAGCCATCAAAGGCCAGAACCCTAACGCGTCTTTCGGGGAGGTGTCCAAGATTGTGGCCTCCATGTGGGACAGTCTGGCAGAGGACCAGAAACAGGTAGAAACACCTTCCTCTGTCAACCCCCCACATTTCATTTTCAGGAGAAAAGCCAACAAAGCAACAGATTTTTAATGGGTGGACATTTGTCTCCTGCAGGTTTACAAGAAAAAGACTGAAGTCGCCAAAAGAGAGTATTTGAAAGCCCTGGCAGCTTATAGAGCCAATCAACTGTCACAGGTAACAGTGGTGAAACCTACTGAACAGCCTCCAAACTCATTCAACCTTTCTGTGAGTTCCCTTATTGTGAGTGTTTGTTTTGCTGGTGTTTCCTGTGTTTTTTTTTCTGATGCTACATATGTGCTGTAGCTCAAAGGTTGGAGAACACTGGTCTACATGAAGACGGGAATTAAAGTTCACTATAGCACTGCTAAAATTCAATGTCTTTATCTTTCAGCCTGCCACTGAGGAGATGGACATTGCTCCATCACCGCCTACACCTCCACCTCCACCTGCAACTATCTCCACCCCTGCAGCCACTCCCTCTGCCACTCAGCACACAGTCCGTGCAGTGAGCGCCCCCGTTGAGGAGAACACCATCACCAACATCTGTGTGTCAAACATTATCCTGGACGTCCCTGAGAGGACCTTACGGTCCCATACAGGTGCAAACAAAGCCCCCGCCACAGCAGCTGCACCTGCAGCTCCACCAGCGCAGACCATCACCAAGATCATAATCCCCAAACACATCCTGCAGGCGGGGGGACAGTTGGTGACGGTGTTGCCTGGAGGAGTTCGTACCTTACAGCCGACGCTGCTGGTGTCAGGCGGGCCTCGCCAACCTCCACCTCTGCAGCAGATGCAGAGCGCTCCTCCGCCACCGCGGCTCCAGCAGATGGCACCGGCACCTCCGCCTCTGCAAGCCAAGCCTCGCGAGGGCGGTGCCACATCACTGTCCGTCACAGCTACGCCTCCTCCACCGCTCCAGATAAAAATAGTTCCCGCTCCGGTGCAGGGCAAAGAGGAACTCCCCATTATTGTCCCCAAAACAGTTGCCTCCTCTGCTGCTGCAGCCTCCGCCTCCCAGAATGCATCTGTGGTGTCGGTGCAGGTGTTGAACTCGGCCGAAGTGTCTGGAGGTGCAGATGAAGACGAAGTTACAGAGGTGCTACACACAGAAGAGGTGAAGATTCTGTTCCTTCTTGGCTGTGGTTTCACTGGAAATGAGACTGAGATGTGAAAAGATTAATTAAAGAATATAATATATAATCTACGTCTGGCCTGAGCAAACTAAGGCCTGGGGGCCAGATAAGGCCCATTTGACTTTTAATCTGACTGCCAACTTGTCCAAACATTTTTATGTTATTACGCGTCTGCCTTTTTTACTGCAATAACCTCATTTGCCCAGTAGAGGGCGTAGAAAAAGTTTAAAAATATTTAGACTTATGAATGATTTTTATTTTAGTTTACACAAACGCTGCATCTTTCTTTTTAGAAATTTTAGGTCAAAAAGTTTGCCTTTGGTTGTTGTGACACTAAGTTCTGTCTTGTTCTGGTCCGTTTTACCAGGAGGACATGGAGGTGACTGGGTCCAGCGTGTGTGTGAGGGCGGGCTGTAACAACCCCGCGGTGGAGAGCGAAGACTGGGACAAAGAATACTGCAGCAATGAATGTGTGGCCAATCACTGCAGGTCAGTGAAGTTAAGCTTAGAGTCTCAGATTTAGAAAAATAAGTTAAAAAAAATAAAAAATATATTTGAAAATAATACAGGGATTAAAGTTGTATCTGACTAAATTCTCCCAGTTTTGTTAAATATTACAAATTTTTTAAAACTGTGATGAATTTGTTTTTTTTTTCAGAGACATTTTCATGGCCTGGTGCTCCATCAGGAACCAGAGCATTGGAACGGTGAAGTAAAGAAAAGAGAAGATGCTTCCTGCTACATTGTTGACTTTTTTTCTACGTTCTGTTGGTTGAACCGATGCTGTTGATGACAATAAAAATGTAGTTTTAATAAAAACAGCACTGGTGTCAGGGCCGAAGAGCCGGTGCCAGTATTTCCTGCCTCAGGCCTACATTAGCTTTGCAGGATTTATTTTTCAACAAGATAAAGAAGGCAGTTTTTAAAAAATCTACCACTAGGTGTCATTGAGGACGCCCTCTTTCACAAAAAATGCAAAATAGAAATGAATGTGGAGATAAATTGTTGCTTTATCAATATTATGAGTTCATGAGTTATTTCAATATATAATGATCATAAAATCAGCTGGACCATGTCTTCAGCCTGATATGAGCGGAATTTTGTAATTGTGGTAAAATTATTCGATAATGAAACTAAGTTAAGATCCTTCCTTTAAAAAAAAAAGTTATCAAAGCTGTCCACTGTTCACTTTGGTGATGGGTTAAAGGCAGAGGTCACATTTGGTTGTGTGCAGTGGAGTGAATCACAATGTCACAAAAACAAGGAGTTTGATTTCCTTCCTTCCTTCCTTTCCTTAACACAGTCCCTGGGTTTGGCCCAAATTTGCTGTGATTTAATGTAGGTTCCTGAAAGGTTTATCGGTTTTAAGTTTCAGGGGCCGACGGCTCCGTTATATCGTGACTCCTGACTTGACTCCTGGTCAAATACCAGTTAGGGCAATGATTTCCAGTGGTTTCACCACCTGCAGGAAGGTACGGTACGGTACAGTGCAATGTGATTTAGGTGCCAGTTGTGGAGACTGATGCCCTTGTAACCCGTATAAGCGGTTGATAATGGATGGATCGATGGAGATATGAGTTGAGAAGTTAGTTGAGCCCCCTGAAGGCCTACAAGTGAACTGCACACGTTTTGTAGAACTCATTTTTGTAAAAGACTTTAATAAGACTGTGCGATGATGTCAGAGGTGTTTCCTTCCACCACCGTGTCCTGTTCATACGGCTGTAATGTCAGTGTTGATGGTCAGGAGTGTAATAACCGCCAGCCGTCGATATGAGGATTTTTTTTTTTTTTTTGTGGATGTAGTTACAACCAATTTTACGTGCAGGGCCAGCTGTGTGTGTCAATGCATGTGTGTGTTCCTGTGCACTTTTTTAATTAAGTTAGTTGACACCTCCAGGGCTGTGTTATCATAGAGGTGACAGAGACCTCCTGGACAGTGATTAAACACACAGGTTTTTCAATTAACCACTAATGCAGAGCCGGTGTGTGTGTGTGTGTGTGGTTGGAGGATAATGGCTTGGAGGATAGTGGAGCTGCACCATATCAGCCCGCCTGTCTTTTATTAGACCCTGACTGTAACAACTAATTAACTTCCCACAGAGTTTGTTCCTCTGTTGATGTCATAAAGAGAGCGATTAAAAAGCCAGGGGTCAGAATATCTTTCCATACCACAGGAAAAGTCAATCCACGGACGTCTGCGTCTGTGTGTAATGAGTGGTGCGAAGGTGGCAGGGGGTTTTCTTCTGTTGTCACGACCATGTTGTCTCTACATGGTTCCTCAACTGTGCAGTTCTGGTCCTTGTTATGGTATTTCCCTTTTCTCTCATCACTTAGTGCATAGCTAGGACTAAAGCAAGTATTTGGTATATCTGGGTAATAGTTAGGGATGTCTGATACAAGCAGCCTCCAAAATCATCTTAGGAATTGATTTGCGATTTCACAAATTAACAAAACACAGAAATTATGTTCGTGTGTTTCATTATCAGAGGGAAAAACTAACGATTTGGTGATTTTCACAAAGTTATGCTGATAACATGGGATTATTGCACATTGCTATTTTTCACCTATTGTTTGATTAGACAACTGAACATGAATTTCTCCCTATAAAACAAAAAAATCTCTGAAACAGTGATTCTCAACTGGTGGGTTATGAACCAAAAATGGGTCACAGGCATACCATTTTTAAAATTTTTTTAATAATCATCTATTGCCAAAAAATATAAATTTCTCCTCATCCAAGAGGCTTCTCCACCTCCAGCTGCTAGCGGTGAGTTCTTTGAAACATTTTCTGGAGAAAATGATATATTTTCAGTTTCCTGATGGAATTCTTGTTCAAGAATCCTAGATTCTGGTATCAGTGGCCAATTTGCCAAATTGAGGAAACTCAGATGTGATGTTTAGTGATTGTTTTCTTCAGTGATTGTGTTCATGGTGAAAAAAGCAATGTTTGTTGTGTGACTTTTTCCCCTGAACTTAATTCCATTAATTCAGATCACAATGTCTTCCCGGGGGACGGATGTGTTGATGGCTCTGTGTAGGTGAGGTACACAACTGAAGTGTGAGATAAGTCAAGAGGAGACAAGATGAGACAACCAGCATGGGCTCCATCAGCCACCAGCTTGTGATTCACTGTACGGTGATGTGAGAGCTGAAGAGGTTGGATGACTGTAGGGAGGTGGAGGTGCTGAGTGGAAGACAAGTGTGAGAGAATGGGTGAGTTTGAGTTAAGGAAGTGGAGTTGGGAGATAAAATGGGGGCAGTGGATGTTGGTCTGGTCATCGGATGCAACATTTGAAATATCAGTTACAGTTTTTGAGGATTTAGATTTAGTTTTTACTGGATTTATTGGCTGATCTACTGCAAATGAAGTGTTTGTTAAATCTGTAAGAATCCATGCATCTGTGCCCGCTTTTCCAGGGCTGGGTCACAGAGCAGAAATACCCAGACTTCAAACTCAAAACTCATGACCATAGATGAAGGTAGGAACGTAAATTAAAAAAAAATCTGTAAGAATCATTATCTTTTTTTCCCTCCAATTATGAGACCCCACAACATAGTGACACGTTACCTCATTTTTTTCCCCAGATAAAGTAAAGCCACTAGATGGCAGCATTGCAGCTCATTTATTTGATCCAAGGGACCCATCCAGTCATTTTCACCTGCTTATTCGTTAACAGCCCACAGGGGCAACAATCTCTGCAGCTGACACCCAAAACACATGGACCGCATGGTACCTTACTGCAGATTGTGAGCCCCCTGGAGGCCAACCGGGATTTTAACTCTCCCTGGAAGTAAACCTTGGGGTTTTACATCAAAGATCAACGAGACCTTGCACCTGGGCTAAAGTGAAGGTAAGTGAATGGACTACATACAGAAAAGAATGAAATGTTACTAAGCCTATTTCGGAGTTTGATGGGTTAAAATTAATTGTTTGGACAATACCGACAAATCCTACAGTTAATTTAGAACATTCTAAGTAAATATATATTAGATTGGTGATAATAATCCGGTTGCAGATGAAATAATTTCCAGGATTTGTGAAAGTTGGAAGTGTAGTAGGAGGAGACCAGACAAATTGGCGGCGTTGATGCTTCAGGCCTGTGTTCCAACATTTTGTCCTGCCATCTGTGAATCAGAGGGTGGTGTCATTTGCCCTTTGTTCTTGCCTCCAGTCATAAAACTATAAAGTACAATAATCTGTTCCAGTACTGGGAAGAGATGCTCCTTCAGAAGAGACGCCGCAAACACAGGTTGTCGTATGGATTTCTTTAGACCCGAGATGGAAGTCAAAGAAGTGGAGTTTTTAAAGTCACCGTAGTTTGTTAAACCTCCATCATCATATTTTATTATTTTATTGAAGTTTTCTGCAGTGATGTTTTGTTCAGTCCTTAAATGAAGAAACAGACAAAAAAAAAATAACGGTTTGTTTTTTTCTTCAGTCAAATGACGGCGACAGTACAGTAGATTCCGCCGCCTCATTAAATTTTGAAACCCCTTCTTTATGGGATGTGACGGCAGATCATCTGCTTCATCTCACCGTATTCTCTTCTCCACCACAATAACCACCTCCACCTCCTTTTTTACTGCACCCATAAATCTTCTGTGTGGTTTGTCTCTGTTCCCATCACCTGGCAACTCCTCCATCGGATAAATACACCACCTATCCTCCTCACGTCCAGATCATATCCGCCTAAAATAAAACAATGGAATGTCCAAAAACCGGCCGATAAAATATATTTATGTAACATCTGTAAGGAAATATCTCAAACAAAATAAAACCTGACATCGCAATGTCTGGAATTCGCCAAACATTGTGTTCCCTAAAAATAAGTTTGGGCGTAACAGCTGTATTTGATGTTAGAAGCCACTAGGTGGCAGAATTGCAGCTCATTTGATTTATCTATTTTTAATAATCAGGGGATATTATGTAGAATGTTGGTGCCAGCTTGTTGGTGTTATGATAACCCTCACAGTCCTGAGTGAAAGATGGCATAATTGACATAATTCAGGCTAAGCCAATCAGAAAGAGACCTGGGCGGGTCTTCTTGCCTTATAGGGAAATAAACACACACTCACACTTTATTGGCTACGCTGCCAAAAGATTGCAGTAGTTTTACTTGCACATTGCCAAATTCGGATTGTTAACCATAACAATGTAATTATTTTATATAGCCATTTTAGCACTGCTGCATTGTTGTTTAGCGTTATTATTAGTATTCAAAGAAAAGTAACTAGTTATTAGTTACTTTTACAATTTAGTAACTATTAATGTAACTAGTTACTTTTTCGGAGAAATAACTAGTAAAGTAATAAGTTACTTTTTTAAAGTAACCCAACACTGGTAGTTACCCTTACCCTCCAATATGAGGGCGCTGTTTTGTTTATGTCGTTACAACCAATCTAACCCTAGCTGTTTGTCATATATTGGTAAAAAAAAAAAGTATTGATTGGACAGTTTGTCTCTGAGCTTCACTTGACAACAACAGTTGATAATTCTCCATAAAATGAGACCAAAGTAGCTGCAGCCAAAGAATTGTGTTGATTTGTGTGTGTGTGGGACATGTGAGTGGAGAAGGAGTGCTTCTTCTTTTATATTCCAACAGCTCCCTCTTCAAACACTCCCACCACAACCCTTACTATGATGCTCACAGAGCTCCACTCCACCAGGGCCTTTGTACGGGACTTTATTATCACAGCTGCCTGGACAAAAGACCGGTCTCATCTGTGAAGAAAAAAAAACAACGCATAAACACACCGTCATCAACGCTCTAAACATTTTTGAGTGCAATGCAAAGCAACTCATGTCTGTAAAACTCTTCAGCCGAGGCCGGGAGTCGGAGAACGAGTCCTGGACACGAGTTGCACGTCATGTGACCTACAGCCGACAAAATCAAACCCAGCGATAAATTAATTAAACTCAATAACGCAGCCTCACTTACTGTTCCACTGTTTTGCAGTCATTCGAACTCACATTACTGCCACCTTCAGAGGTTGGTCAAAAAGTTCCAGTGTTATTTTATCTTCTGCTGGGTGTCCAGACCAGAGTTTTTGCATGATTTGCAGTATTTCATTCCTTTTTTTATTCTTTCTATATTCTTTTATTTTTACACTTCTTCTCTTTCCTTCCTCTTGTCATTTTTTCCGTATCTACTGTGGTACAAGAGGATGACTATGATATAACGCTCACAGACTCTTATCAACAGGTCTACAGTCAGTTTTAAGAAACAATTCAGGCGAACAATTGCAGCTAAAACAGGAGGGCGCTCCACGTCACTGGATATCAAGGATGCCTTCCATCAAGGATGCATTAATTTCAGGCATCTGTTTTAATTACTATTCCTCCTGATTGTTTACAGAGCTGTAGGAATCTGAAAAGTTAATAGAGTAGCCATCGTGCTCAAGTGACTGGAGGCACTCAGACGCTTGATAAAGCGCTCTCAGAGTTTGACGTAAATGAGAATTCTGACACCAAAGGGTTCATAATCCAGATACTTAGTCCGACATTAAATCTGCGGCAAACAAGATTCTTATTTAAGTGTCTGCAGGACTCTCCTGGGAAAACTAAGCTAAGTGAATTAATTATGGCATTATGGAACTGCAGAAATGATGGCGGCGTTATCACGGCCTGGGGTCTTAATCAAATTGTCTGATTTATCTGTCCTACTGTTATTAAAAAGATATGAAATAAAGCCACCAGACTATGGGGAAAAACACATTTGCAGCGAGTGCTTGTAATTGTGTGATTTAATTATATTTGGGTCACAGATGCTGCAAAATACCATATGAAAAAGATCTGCCCGTTCCCTTCAGTTTAATGAAGAAAAAGTCTCTTTGGTGCATTTGTTGGAATTCAACAGGAAGACTTGTGGATTTTTTTTCTAAAGCAAACTGTCTGGAAATGTTCTTTAACATAAAATACATTTTAGAGTTCAGTGTTAGAAGAAAAAGTCTCACAAAGTCAACATAAGAGAAGAAAACAATTGATGTAAAGTATAGCGTATGTTCTCGATATTAGCCTGTTAGCCTGTAATATAATACCTGTAACAGACGTTATGGATTTTTCCTCCAATAATGAAAACTTTATGCACACAATGGGTTTTTGCTAAATCTTGTTCTCAGGATAAACAGATGTATAGTAAAGTAAAAGACACCAGAGGGCAGCATTGAAGCTTAGTTATCAATGCAATGGTTTGTGCAGATAATTATAATAAATAAACATTACAGACTTAATTGGGTATAAATAGTATATAAAATCTAATATATATATATATATATATATATATATATAAAACATGTATTTATCAATTGGCAATTCCGTTCATATACATGTCTACTTTTTTTTCGTCTTGTGAATTCTCAGACTATGACATTAAGAGTTAATATGGGGCTGTGGGAGTGTGGTGGGTGGGGTATGGAGGTGGGGGCAGATGTTGTCGTGCACTGAAGTCACTGTGTAAGAAATAAAGCCTTGAATTACCATAATAGGTTAGATGTAACAGACGAGCACTAATGGCTGTGGCCCGTCCATACAGTGTGAGGTGGACATTAGCCGTTGCTGCTGTCATTACGACAAGCAGCGGCCAATTAGAGGAAATGCTTTTTGCTTTTCGACGGGTCGGGGAGAGAAGGTTGGGTCGTGGAGAGTTCAGGGGGGCTGCGTTAATTTGTTTTCCATCAGGGTGTGAGCTTTTTATGAATTCAAAGCTTTTTCGTGACCAAGATTAACCATTTAGTTGACGAGTTAAGGCACGTGTCACCTGAGAACCACAGACGAAGACGGTCTGTGAGTCTTCCCTGTCAACAAACTGCCTTGCACTTTTTATTTGTGACCAACTTCCGAATCAAATGGGCTTATTTTAAATCTTTTTTGTTTGCCAGCCCACAATAGAAGTAACTCAAGACAGAAATGTAGCTCTTTATACTATTTATACTGTATATTCTATTAAGTTCACAAATTTGCATGCAAATTTCTAAAAATTCAATTAACAAATGTAAAGTGATATTTTTAATCAACTTCTGCCTAAACTTAACGACAGTTTTGTCTTAAAGCCACTCAGTTGACAGCAAAGACGTTAATAACTAGCAGCTTGCTGCAAAAAAAAAACAATATAACAGGGACATCAAAAAATAACCTTTAAAATGATAATACAATAAAAATGAAAACTCCTAGAGCTGACTATTGGTCCTAGTTACTGAACCTCGGGCTAAATTTCAGCCACAATAAAATGTTTGGTTGAAGGAAATCCAAAAATCCTGCAGACACTGAACGTTAGCTCTCTCTCTCTCTGCCATTCTCTCTCTCCCTCGCGTCCATCGTCCTCCTCGGTGACCACTGTGGACGCTCGCTCAGGGTCACTCACCCTAAAACACATTATCTGACCGTGACACTGGGGTACCATTTATGTATGTTTACAAAAATGCCCCCGGAGCTATTACTGTGTGTCATGCCTCATTCATTTATGTAATTAAACAGTCTGCTCATTAACCAGCCATCTGAAAACAGGCCGCTGTTAACGCCGTAGCCACCGCTGTCGCCTTCCTCTGTGACCAGGCCTCTGTAGACGGGAAAAGTTTTTGTTTTTGTCATTTTTACCTTAGAATATTGAAAGTTAGCCTTTGATAGAGTGCATGGTTTTACTGCAGGGGTGGGGTCGTTGTAAGGTCGGGTGAGTGGCTCCATCTCAGTGGTCACCTGACCCTGGCTGATGCAACAAACGGTCAGCCATTCATGACGACAATCAAATGAGTAACAAAGAGTAGAAAAGAAGACCAGCTCAGAAGTGAAGGTTAGGGTTCAGCAACTTCTGCAAGATTTATGAGCGGTCATTTCACCAAATTAATTAAAATAATATAAAAATATAATTAAATATAAATAATATAAAATATGAAACATATTTTTCATAATTTCTTTTCTTTTTTTCAATTTTTTATTATGTTCAATGACTGGTATATTTCTTTATATCTATGTTTATTTATTTTAAATAGTATATTTCGTGTTAGCGAAAAATCCTACGAATCCCACACAGGGTTCTGCGACGGTTCCCTGAGTTTTGGGGGCAAACTTCAGCATATCTTAGTATCGGAAAATGTGTTTACACAATATTGACACAATCCGATTTCCCTAAATCCCATAATATTGATAAATAAAACTAAACTAAAAGATCCCTCCAACCCAGAAAATGGGCCAATTGATGCTTTTTTGACTTCAAAACCATGGAAACGCTGATGTTTTACCAGACGGTCAACCGCACACGTGCACGAGCACTCACACGCACGCCTTACATATTCATAAACCACACGAAGGCTGTTTGAGAAACCATAAAACCGGTCATTTAGCAGGAGCTGGACGAAGGCGCGTGTGTGGTGGTGAACAGAGAGGAGCTGTCACGTCAACCTTCTCACCCATCCCCGCCCCGCCCCTCTCTCATCAAGCCCAGTGACGTCAGAGCCGTCACCTATATAAAAGGGGCGCGCAGAGCGTAGTTTGGAGAGCGCGTGCACAGCTGAGTGACTCCGTTGTTTCGTCGCGGGTACGTTTTTCCTCCACAGCCGAGAGTCACTCAGAGAAACTTCTCGTCGATCGAGCGCACGCAAGTTCTGCGCGACAGTTTGTCTCACTTTACGGTAACCTGCTGCGCCGACACTGACGAAGGCGCGAATCGGAGAAAAAAAACTCAGAGCGGCTAAAAAAGAGCTCGATAAAAACAAAGAGGTAAGAAAATTTATTCAATTAATTCAATTAACAATTCACTACAGATTTTTTATGAAATAAAAAAATATTAAGGTGTAAATTTTAAACTGACCACTTTAAGTGTCAATAGCAGACATAAAATGTTAATATTGTATTTCATATCTTTTTCTAGACTTTTATTTATAATTAATTCAGTCACCAATAATAAATACTACTATTAATATTGTTCTGACCCAAAACTAAATATTTTGTTGTATAATGACAACATTGTCAAAAATAAATAAAATTGTTTTGAAGAAATGGGAATAACTCAGTACAGATGCTACCATTTCAGCTTGTTATTGTTATTTCTGTGACAATATTTATATTTTATTATGATCAGGTCACAAACGTTGCTTTATTTTTGACGTAACTTAAATTAAAACCTATTAAATACAATAAAAAAAAATCAAATTATTGCAACAGTTGAGCTCCATTTTCTCCTCTTCTTTAAGCAGCAAAAGTATTTGAGTCTTCAGTCCTGGCTATAAAATTCTAGTTTTGAAATTAAATATTATTGTACCACAACAGAGGACGTGTAAAGACAAAACTTTGTTGATTCATGTTAGAATGCCAAAAAAATTAAACTACACAATAAAAAGCAAATTTCCATAAAATTATTTATCATTAGTTAATGATTGTCCTCCGAGTGATGACTGTAGTAGAAGTAACTCCACTGTCCCTGCTGTGTGGTCAGTCCATGGCTGGTCCCTCTCACAGGAGCTGCATGTGGGTGCTGTTCCTGAGCGTTTGTGTCTCACTGGTGGTCACCACAGACTGCGGCAAGGAGTGTGCACTGTGTGTGTACCAGCTGCTGGAACAACAGTCTCCGCTCTCCTCACTGGTAATGTCATGATCTCCTTCATTCTTAGATAAATGCTGTGTTTTAGTGGCCCCACCAGGGTCAGAGGTTTGGGGTCTGGTTAATCCACAAAAATACATTTAATAAATGTTGTGACGAGAGTCTGCAGAAGTCTGTCTGCATTTCAGCCAACAGCTATTTAATCTAGAGCAGGAGTGTTAAACTCAATATATATTGAGAAATTAACTATAAACGTGCATGTTTTCCCTTCTACGAGGATATGAAATAGTTTTTTCAGGTGGAACAGCCAAAGCTTATTAGTATCAAAACATGGGAAATTGTAATAGAATTGACGTTTGTTTTTTTACGTTTTTTCAGATCATTTTCAATGTAAATCTTTCTTCTACATACTGGTGGGCCAACTATTGTACACATTTGATTTTATCTCGCGGGCCAAAAATAATTACACTTTTGGCCAGATCTGGTACCCGGACCAGAGTTTGGCACCTGTCACCTAGTGCATGTTGTCTTTAAAAGAAAGGGAAAAAATACATTACTGTACATTGGTTAATTTTTAATAATTCATTTTTCAGTATTTTTTCTTTTGTTTCATATGTTTGGAGGGCAATGGTACGACCTGCGTTTTGTTATTTATTATGATGTAAATTATCACCAATAACAAAATATCATAAATAACACATTGCCCACATTTCCTTTAAGAACAGGGACAAATTGTTGCCTTCTGTCAAGTTAAAACGTGTTTACGTTTCGTAGTTTTGAATCAATCAATGTGAACTCTCGTTGCTTCGTCTCCTGGAGGCTGCTGCAGCTGGGCTTCTTTTCCCAATGGCCCCTCAGGTGCCGATACGACCCCGATTCAATTTTCCTCCTCATTAATTCCCTTTTGTAAAAGCTCAGCATTAATCTGCCGTCACAGCGGTTTCCTGATGGCTGAAACAAGTGAAAGGCGGCTCCAGATGAGAGGTTAGAGGGAGGTGAAGACATTAGAGCGTAGAGTGTCAGGCCGTACGGTCACCTTTAGCCTGACGGCAGTGGATGCAGCAGAATGGGAAACCTGTAGCTTTGATAGGTGACTACTGCGCTGCGAGATGTTGTTAAAGGGTAATTGAGTAACAATAAAAAAAAAGTTCAGTTTCCCACCCTGATGAGTCCGCCCACGGGCTCTGTGTGCACTGCTGAGATGACATCATGCTACAGAGTTTTATACACACACAAATATATATACATATAATCATATATATGTATGTTCATTTAAAAAAATATGTAATTAAATAACTATTGTTTTGTTTGTTATGGGGATGATTCACTTTTATAACATTTTATTTTCTTCTTCTCTTTTTAATCTTTTTTCATGTTTTTTAACCCACTACTACCCACTACCTTTTGCTGCTGTTCCTGTGATTTAAGTTCCTCCTTGAAGTCCCTCCTATAGAGATAATAAAATTCTCTCATCTGTCGTTTCATTCCTTCTCACTTTTCTTCTGCAGTTACAGTATTTGTTCAGCAAACGACATGTTAATTTAGAATTTGGCCTTATCTGCAGTCTGCAGGTATTATGGAGAGTATACCTCTGCTACTGGAGAAATAACTCACACAGCAAGGAAAAACAGTGAAATTTCACATACTGAAGCCACTATCCTCCTATTCTTTTTAACTTCAAAATCATGGGGAAAAAAAATGACCGTTTTACCAGACAGTTAACCACACACATGCACAAGCACTCACACGCACGACTTACATATTCATAAACCACACAAAGGCTGTATGAGAAACCATAAAACTGGTCATTTAGCAGGAGCTGGGTGAGGGCGGCGTGCGTGCGGTGAACAGAGAGGAGCTGTCACGTCTGATCTGAGTTCTCATTCAGCTTATCTTATTATGTCCCCAGGCATGCTCCCTGGAGTGTGATGGTGCGTTGAACAGTCAGAAGCTTAGCAGGTGCCAGGACCTTCTGCTGGGGGACGAAGACCAAATCCCACTGGAGGCCGAGGCGAACGTCCTGATGGCCGACGAAGAGAACGCAGCCTCACCGACCCACCAGCTGATTAAGAAGTATGGCGGCTTCATGAAAAGGTATGGCGGTTTCATGAGCCGCCGCTCTTCTAGCCATTCAGCAGAGGGGGCGCTAGAGAGCCCAAACGATAATGAAGTCATTGGCCTGCAGCTCTTAAAGCTCCTCAGTGAAGCAGCAGAGCACGGCAGTGACGGGGACAGTCGGGTGAATCACGCAGTCAAGAGGTACGGGGGCTTCATGAGGCAAGCTGAGAGCAGCGTGGAGCAAAGCGACCGACTGGAGGCTGTTCTGGACCGTGGGCTCAAAAAGCGCTATGGAGGGTTCATGAGGCGTGTAGGCAAGCCTGAATGGCTGGTGGACAGCAAGACCAAGAGAGGAGGGCTATTGAACCAGGCTTGGAAGAGTGACATTGAGCAAAAGAAAATAGATGAAGGATTCATGGACTAGGAAGCTGCCGTCATGGCCCTCTCAACCCTATCAGCCCTCCAACCAATCGCCATGTAGTCCGGAGTCAGTGCTGTGGGGGTCAGCTGACCGCTCCCATCGTTGATTATGTCATTTCCTGCTGCTTTGTGGAATGTGCTGCTTCTGCCTTCATTGTAAGACCACCTGGTCTGGTGTTGATGACACCATGATAGTTGTAGATGTACATAAATGATACATGTGGTCTGTTTGGGGTCCACTTCCGTTGTGTATTAAATGAACCTGTTGATTGTGTTTGTGGGTGTGTTTTATTAATGTACAATCAATCTGACCTTGGCCTCATATTGGTATAATTTTGTAATATTTGTAAGTTCATTTTTTTCTGATTTTTTTTTAATTTGCTGGATAAACGTTTATTCACATGATTTAAAAATAGACTGCATTCAAAAAAACATTTTATATAAACCTCATGTATCTAGGAAAAGGAAAACATTACAAAAATTGTTATAATTTTAATACTTTTTAGCAATAATTATTAAACGTAACCTTAATTTATCAAAGGGAACTCCTGAGGAAAAACGTTTGACAAGTGTTTGACAGCCCTGATATAAACATTGGCTTTAAACACAACCTCAACAAACTGACCGCAAGGTAGAATAAGATGATTTAATATCCCTGACCAGCACCGGAATGATGAACGCGAATTGGACGTAGTTTTGCACTACCCAATTGTACCAATAGATGTCCTCATATCCATTGTTAAGCAGCCCTGACGTAGACCATGGAGTAGCCATAAAAGCGGCTCTGTGTGTGACATAATACTCTCAATAAAAACAGCGAATTCTTTAGAATATATAAGGTAAGAAATATGTTTTATGGAGTTTGTTGTTTTCACTACTGTCGTCACGTATAACGTCTGTATATTAAAACAATAAATTGACTTATTAAACTTAGAAAATCTGCATAGAGAAAGTTGGTCAAACAAGGGAGTGTAGGAAAAACAAACATATTAGTCAAATATTTGCATAGGAAAATAGCGTGGGATTTTTTGTTTCCTTAGTTAGGTACGGTTTGAAGAACTGCTCTGAAAATGGGGGGAGGTGACGGTGGGTAATTACCAGGTTGACCTCTTCGGTGGAGACACAAACAACACGTCATCAAAGTAACAGTTCATGACAACAAAACACCACAGACGAGACAGTAGAAATAAATCCGACAGACTTGAATGTTACATACTTGTTGTTTTATCGAGAACGTTCTCAATCTCACTACTATGACTGATGAAATATCTCTGTGGACTTGGAGTCCATCGTTCATCATTTATTGAGATGAGAAACTCCTGCCTTCTCGACTGTGGTTGGTGGACTGGTGGTCACGTGGTACGGTGGGCGTCCCCTGTTCCCATTTCCGTTTTTTTTCTGGAATGTCACGGATAACTTAAAAATCAGAGGCTGTCGAGACAACGGTCCAGTCCCCCACGACCACATCCCCCCGGAGGTTGTCGACTGCCGAGGTAACATCGAGGTACTGACGCCCACAGACACAAACACACATTTACAGACCTTCATCTCTGTGGTGCAGAGGAGTCACTGAGTCTGTGTAGCGGATTGTGATTGGTGTGTAAACAATATCCAACTTAACGAACAACTTGTGTAGCTACAAGAAAAGCTTGGGAACACAACCGTGACGAACACGTACGGTTGGGTTTTAAGACCATGCTGGTCAGGAGTCCGGTTCTGTGTGGATTTTGTTTTATCAGTGTGGTAGTTTTTCAAAGTTTGCTGCAGACTTTGGTTTACGTAGTTTATCTCCCGCGTCTGTGAAGAAAGTAGGGCGCAGTGCTATCTCCAGAGGACGGATCACCATCCGCCTAACTGTCAATCACACTAACCAAAACGCGTATCAATCCGCCCTCAATCTTTTTAGACTAAAACATAAAATGCTAGTTAAATCTGAAATTATTTCGTTGGTTCGTTTAATATACATATATATTTGTTTATTTTTAATGTTTTTATTTTTAACAACGTTTTAAAAATAAATTTTAATGTAAATTGTTGATGTTACATCCTAGTCCATTAGGTTTTTAAAGTTGCTGCTGTATTTTTGACAGATATCAGTGCTGCTAATTCACGGCATGTTAAATTAATATATCTATCACTTGTTCATCTGTTTGCAATATAACCATTCACTAAAGTTAGTCAGATTTTAACTGGTTCTTTACCAAATTATTTCTCTCATAATCCCAGTAAAATCAAAGATTTTTTCCTGTACAGTTGCTTTATTGTGTGTATATGTTAATTAGGTTAAATATTTCCTTTTAATGTTTCTTCTTCAGAGCAGGTCTGGTCAAACGTTTTGACTTACTGACCACAATGTGTCCTAAAACCCAGGCTGATGCTGTGTTAGCGTCAGACCTAAAGGCTAAAATGCTGAAAAATCAGAAGTATATTAATAATTTTGATAAACCTAAAAAATATTTTTTCCTAATGCGTTTTTCATTTCATCGTTAACTTCTCTTTATTAGTTTCCAAATCTTTCACCCAGATTAATTTCACATTTTGTATATTGGTTTCACATCAATTTTTTTTATTCAGTGGCACTGCATCAAAGAAAACTCTACCACCGCACTAGTTGTGTTGTTTTGCAATTCTATACACTTTAACGACCAGATTGAATCTGTTTAAATTATGTGGGGTAAAGGCTAATTACGGCAATAAAAGTTGAATTCCCAAGACAAAAAAAAAATAGGTTAACAGTCAAGTCAGGAAAAAAAAACTTTTTCAGCAGTGGGGGTGTGGTTGAAACAGATAAGGTTGAATGCTTTTACACTAGTGCCCCAGGGTGACCCAAGACAAAGAGCATGTTCCAAAGGTCTACAGTGAGCTGCCATCATTTACTTATATACAATACATGTATATAAATAAGTATATATACATATGTTTATTCATTTTTATATATATTTATGTATATTTATACACATACACACACACACACACACACCATGTGCATTTGTGTGATACAGGTATATAAAAACACAATGATGCCAATTGCAGGTGTCTGTTTCATATTCTTTCACAGAGTCATCATGAACTTCTTCCTGGAAACCCTCAGGGTACTCCTGATGTCCCTCTGGTACACCTTGGAAACCATTGTGTTTACCTTTGTACCAAGAAGGAAGAAAAACATCTCTGGGGAAGTGGTGTTGATCACAGGAGCAGGGAGCGGAATTGGTCGTCTCATGGCTCAGGAGTTTGCCTCTCATGGCACAGTCCTGGTGTTGTGGGACATCAACCAAGACGGCATGAAGGAGACAGCCAAACTGGTGAAGGAGTGTGGAGCCAACAAAGTGCATTACTATCTGTGTGACTGCAGCGACCGCAACGAGGTTTACAGAGTGGCTGAGCAGGTGAGACCCCTGCAGCATGGTCGCCGTATGGACCAGCTGCAAGTGCTCTTTTGCTCACTGTGGACTTTCTATCTCAGCCTGGATTGAGTCTGACACATTGTCCCATGTACAGATGTCTTAAATCCGTATTGTCTTGGGGCTCATTGTGGAAATGTCTTATTTCAGAAAAGGACTTTTCATGGTCTGTTGATTTTTAGGAGCTGCTGTACTGGTGAAATGATTGAAGATTTTATCACAGCCTGAAGGAGTCGTCAGTGGCAAAATTCAATGCAATAAAATTGATTTTTTTGCAGTTTACAAAATTAAAGTGGATAGCAAGGATTATTTTATCTTATCTGAAGGTGGACTAAACCACAATCTAGTATGTCCCGGGGTTGACCCTGTCCCTGAAGTAATAGCTGCAGCTGAGAAGTTAGCAACCTGGCAGGCGACTTAACCATTTGTTGGACCAGACAGCCTTTTGACCACACTGATCTGTGATCAGTGATTTTAAAGGTGTTTCTGTCATTACAGTGCATTACAATACATTATGTAGAAAGCGTTAAATTATGACTTACATGAGAGATGCTACAGCAGATGGTCTCTGAAAAGAAGTGATAGAATCCTCACTGTCAGAGGGGGTGTGGGTGGGGGTGGGCAGGTTGAAACAGGAGTTAAACCTGCCCCCATTTTTGTTTCTGAGATTGTGGAGAAGACTGTCCTCAGGACAAAGGAGTGTGGACTGTTTTGTAAACAAACACAGAGCAGAATCATTGAGATTCATCAGTCTATCCGTAGAATTTCACTCTTATTGTTTTCTTATTATCCTTTTTTAATAGTGAATTTGAGAGTGACACAGATGTGTATAAGAGACAGCCATGGCTCACTTCTGGGTCAGTCAGACACAGCATCAACACATTATCATGAAAATTTCGAAAAATGAAGAAATCTGACTCAATTTCCGATATTTCGATATTGTCCATAACTTAAAAAGACCTTTTCTGTTTCTGATATTAAACTACACCAATAAAGGCCCAGTATTATTTATTTCTACATACCACAGGGATAACTTAATGTGCAGCAGTGCTGCCATCTAGTGAATTTCACTTTAACATACAGTTGTTTATCCGGTTCTTGTAATATCAGTTGTCAGTTAGGGTTAACTAATTGATAATGGTGGAGATGTGTTCATGGTCTTTTGTTCCTCTCTGAGCTCAGACGTACAAGGCCTTCCTCCCTGCGATGATGGCCAACAACCATGGACACCTGGTCAGCATCGCCAGTTCTGCTGGACTCGTCGGAGTCACTGGGCTGGCAGGTCAGTTTCTGTGTCATGAATAACAGTTTAATGTGTAAAATATATTCATAATGGTGACTTCATGTCAACCCAATAATTCTTTTTTCTTTTTGCACCATTGAACTCTGTATGGAGATACTCGAGGTGTTTCTCTTTGTGTGTGTAATCAATAATTTTCAATGAAAGCCAACCAATATTGTCAGCCATCACCTTTTACCTCATTTTCCGTAACACAAACTGAACTTTGACTTGAAAACAAGCCTGTAGTTGTATAACTCTGACGTGTTAATATACTTTGGAAGACAACCAAAAGGAAACCATGTTCTGTTGACCTGCAACTTTATCAGCTGTTCGTTTGTGTTCGACAAATGATGTGACTGTTGCAGCTGTTGCTGTTGTAGGTCATAGGTCTAACAAACCCATATCTTTGGTCTGTAAGGAGGAGATGTGTCAAGAACACCTTAGGGTGTGTAGTGTACATCTGATCTGATCTACAGGATCTACCTCTATCTTTCTCTCTCTGTATGAAACAGTTGCAACATCACAAAGTCAAATCAAATTATTTCCCTGCCCTTGTTCCTTTTTCTTGCAGACTACTGTGCCAGTAAATTTGGAGCAGTAGGTTTTGCAGAGTCTGTTGGTCTGGAGATGCTGGCCAGTGGGAAAGATGGCATCAAAACTACCGTGGTGTGTCCGTTTTTCATCAACACTGGCATGTTTGATGGCTGTCAAACCAAGTAGGATTCTTTTTTTTATATATATGGTTGCTGCACCTTTTCCTGACATGTTGGTGTCCAGTTTTACATTAACTGTGTCCTAATGATCTCTCCCATGCCATCAGGTGGCCAAATTTTATGCCCATTCTGAAGCCTGAATATGCTGCCAAGAAGATTGTTCATGCTGTGCTCACAGACAGGATGTACTTACTGATGCCCAGGAGCATGTACATCATCGTTGCTTTAAAACAGTTAGTATTGGTTCTTTCATTTTTCTTTCAACATGTTTCATCAAAACACACACACACACATACACTCACACCTTTTATATCTATACCAGCACAGATAGACAGGAATCAGGACACAGAACCCCTGTAAATATGTTATTTTTATTAAACCAGGAATGGTTGATCTTCCTGGCTGATACCGATGTTTGAGTCTGTGTTGTCCCTCAGTGTCCTTCAGTGGAAGATGACCGCTGTCCTCCTCTCCTACCTGGGTGTGTCTGCGGAGGCAGACTACCAGACTAAAAACAGTCTGCAACGCAAACTGCTGTGACACTGACTTACAATTGAAATAAATATTAAATGCAATATATGATAAATAAAACCAGTTTATTACCTGCACCTTGTAGGTGTTCTGATGACCAGCGCTGGCTACTGGTAGATTTTAAAGATTATCTAAAAAGAAAATAAGGGGGTGACATAACAGTTTTTTTTTGTTCACACGCGTCTCTGACTCCCTCAGATCGTCATAGGTTTTGACCAGTTGCATCTTAACTTAGATTAAAAAAACAAAAGGAGATGAAAACTGACTTTTCATTAAAAATCTTATAATATTCATACACTTCCTTTCTTCAACAGCTTTTTTCTTGTCTTCTTTCTTTCTTTACTTCTGTTCTTGACCAAAGACAGTTTTTGATGGTTAAACAAAGCCAGTCGTTTTAGTAAATGTAATACCAAATTTTTTTTTCTCACAATTTCAATAGTATTCTCCCCACAAACCTGGGCGTTCTGCTTGGAGACTACATGGGAGCCTTCATCTTCATGGACAAGTTCACGGGACGCACCAAAAAACAGAAATGAGGACCAGGAGAAAGCTGTCCAGGATAACACGTCTCTGTAGACCACCGGACAACGACCACGATGATGTAGTTGAAGGAGACTTTTTAGCTCACACTGTGGACTTTGGCGTCAAAATAACAGTATAAAGGAAACATTTTTATGGAAAAAAATATGAAAATAATTGTACAAATGTTTTTTAAAGATGAACAGTTGCCACCTTGGTGTCAACCAACATGAGCCTCCATAAAGGACTGAAAAAGCCTCATTCCTCTTAATGCAGCTGACAACTAATGACTGTGATGTCCTGTGGGACAAATGGATCTCGTCTGCACACGTTTCACTACTAAGGAGCAGAGCTCCAGTCAATTCACATATTTAAAAACAAAATGCTTTTAATTTTATATGTAATAATTTAAAAAAAAATGTGGATAATATCAGCTATATTTAACATACTTCCATTGTATGTTTACCTGACTAATAAAGACATGTAATGATGAATTAGACAAGCATAAGTTTTGGTTAATTGGGCTGAACAACGGCCTTCGAACCGCAGTCCTCTGTGGTCCGACGAAGGTGCCACCATGTGGACTGATTTGTCATCATCGTCAGGAATGACCTAATGCGTGAACGGCTTTTTCAATTTCTACAGTGACACTTGTTGGTCCTAAAAATAGCAAAAATTCAGGAGTTGTAACTGAGGAAACTATAAATAACAATTATTACTATATATTTTGCAATGACGAAAGTTAAGAAAAGAAAAATGTCTGGTTCTCACCTGAGACCTTTATTAATACTGTGTGAAGGCAAAAATCTCTCATTAAAGCTTAATTATTTTTAGTTAGCTACACCCACGAATGTTTCACAATAAATATTAATTTAATATGATTATTGAAAAACAGATTTTTTTAAATATTAAATACTGTCTCACAGGGATAAAGGGCTGAAGAGCCACACGTTGTAGAGTACTGCACATAATTGCAAAGTTTGACTTTTCCAAGATGGCGGCGACGTTTGCGGGTTACGTACTCCACGCGCACCCGTTCTGCGCGGCGACGTCACTGGTCAGCGTCGGTTGAGTCTGTTCCGGCATCGCTGGTTTTGACGTTCTGCTAGCCGGCTAACTTGTTTTTACTACTTGAAAACATTGATAAATAAAAGCGACAGCATGGGAGTAAACTACGGCGGTTTGTTTCAGCCGCTGTTAACAACCTGAGGGATGTAGGCGGTTCTACGAAAGTACAGTTTATTTTGTTTACTAGTTTTCTTTGGCTGTTTTGGTTTTTTGTTTTTTCACCCCAGAAAGACAGGTAAACACTCTCCCGGAACATTTTTACTGCATATTCATAATAATAATAATAATATATTTAAGTGCCATTTATAAAATAGAACATCTGGTAACATTTAACTTAAATTTGACACCTCAGGTGCAATATCTTGTGGGCTGAAATGTTTCCTAAGTTTCCTTATTCTTTTTATATTATGCATTTATGCTGCTCGCCCGGAACACTGCAAAACTTGCTTTATTTTTCTAACGGTTACGATATAAATCTGTCAATTTCGACTGAACTGTTTGGAATCATTTTCAGCTGCTTCAAAATGAAGATAAATAAGTCATACAAACTAGTGCTGCACAAGAAAGGATTTGGAGGAAGTGGTCAGTATTACCATTTACCAGAAAATATTTCTCTTTTTTTACTTAATTTTTTTTTATTTTATGTCAATTTACATATCTTTGTTTTTATGCAGATGATGAGTTGGTAGTGAATCCTAAACTCTTCCCTCAAGTCAGTTTGGGGGATATCATTGAGATTGCACACCTGACAGATGAATACAGGTGAGTTTCCTGTGCTCTCCACCTTCATTTGAGTTCCTTTTTGATGCCACATGAAAGATCTCCTCCTGTTTTGTTCCCAGTCCTCTGCTGCTGCAGGTCAAAAGCCTAAAAGATGATCTACAGAAAGGTGATCTTCTGTTTTAAATATATTTGCATCTAAATATTTTTAGTTGTATTTAAATATTTGTAGTGATACCAGCAATGATGGATGGATTAGAGACACTGGGAATAGGTAGAAGACAGGAGGTAGAGCTAGAGGTGGAGGAGTTAAAGATGCTGAGATTCTCTTTAGGAGAGACAAGAATGGACAGGATCAGGAATGAGGTGATTAGAGGGACAAGACAGACAGGAAAG